>PVKE010036438.1:0-16396 GCA_004027555.1 Craseonycteris thonglongyai | reverse complement strand
ACCATGGAGGGTAGGCTATCACACATCATCATTTATTTCTGAGATAGAGATAGTGATGGTATACTATTAAAGACTTTCATTAGAGAATTTTTTTAAAAAATATATTTTTATTTATTTTTGACAGAGAGAGAGAGAGAGATACAGAGACAAAGAGAGAACTGAACTGGGGGAGCTCCCAGTTCAGCATATGGTTCCGCACGGGCCGGGGCCGGGATTCAATCCTCAGTCCCTGGCACTGCAAAGTGAGCACTTAACCCACTGAGCCATCCCGGCTTCCCCCCATTTTTTTTTTGTGACCAGCAAGCACCTAAATTCAGAAGAGGTTTGTATTTGCCTTCACCTCTCAGAATTGCTGTTTAAAAGTACATACTACGCAGGATAATGTGGCTACCTTGTTGCTGTAAGATGCAGGAATAGCCTGTCAATAAACATTGTCATTGAATGAAAATAGTGCTGTGTGATCGTCAAGTATGAGGTCTGCCTGGAAAGTAACCAGCCACGTACTATGAAAAACGGAGGCATTTACTGAAGATGATACAAGATACAGCAAGTATTTGTTGATGGCAGACCATACACAACCCACATTCTCAGGGGTTCTGCTGGCTGCAGTTCTTCCAGAACGTGGATCACTTTCAACGATCCTCAACCATCTTTGAAGTGCTTGTGCCACACTTCTTTGCACAACACTCCTTGCATCATCCCCCAAAGCCTTAAGAATCATCCAAATAGTTTCCACAGGAATGTTCAAGCTTAACGCAAAATTTCATGCAGATTCGTTGCTCCTACTCGCTGAGTCATTTTAAATGCGACACTACTGAGTACTCATTTTTCACTCAACAGCGTCTAGTGCCCCCACTGACTAGTACAGTGAAGTTGTCATTGTTCACACACGTGCATTTCAGTCCACTCTCCTTGGCTGCCAGGTTGCACTGATGTCACACAAACTGTTCTCATTAAATTGACAGTGGCTGGACTTTTTTCTGGACGGATCTCGTACTTGCCCAGGAAACCCAAGAAATAGGCTGTGATTAGCTATTGACATTTACCCAGCACGGCCAGCATTTTAAGAGTTTGATCAGAACTCAGTAAGCGCTGAGTATCTTGTCAGCCTTCTCCAGCGCACCTTCTCCCACTCCTTTTCTTCACATTATGTTGCCACTTCCATTTACTTTCTCCCATCTTTCAGGACAGCCCAGGTCAGGGGTCAGCCATCTTCGATTCAGAGAGTCACTGGTGAGATTATGGCCCTGCCCTGTGACGACACCGGTCATGCAGAATCGAGAGGAGGAAGAAATGTGCAGAAGTCGTTATTATCTCTTTTACCATTGGCCTCTTCCCTGGCCTCCCTAGTGCCAGCTCACCACCTGCACACGTTGCCCTGAGGACAGGCTGTGGTCGGAGCTCTGGGCTCAGTGGGTTCGCGGTGCCCACCGCCTGTGCTGGGGACCGTGGCCGGCTATGGAACAATCTCACGGGCTGGCACGTTCTTCCGATCATTATGCCAGGGACAGGCTAGATGAAGATTCCCAGAAACCAAGACCCTTAAACGTTCTCTCTTCTGTATTAAAGTTGAGATCATAAAACATAAACTTACAAAGCATTAGTTTTGCGAATAATTGATTAATGGATGCCCTTTGAATCATGACACTTAGATTTTCAAGTTAGGTGACCCTCAAAGTACTTAAGCTCTCTGGGCCTCAATTTCCTAATCTGCCAATGGCAATAGAACTTCATAGAGTTGTAGTGACCTTTAATGAGGAATTATGTGTCAAACGACTGTCATGATACTCCAGAGACCCTAAGCTCTTAGAGGTGGCTGATGCTGAGTCTTAGCTTCTTTTCCCAGCTGAATCTAGGCCCAGAGTTTCTGCCAGAGTGGACATTATGGTGCCTGGGAGCCGGTTTGGTCATTTTCCACAGGCTTTCATGCATGAGACCCAAAGGTAATCTCTTAGGAAGAAAAAGATTTCAAACTAAGTCAAGTATCTCACTGAGCCAGCAATCTGTGGACGGACCGGGCCCAGAGGGAGAGTCCAGGGGTCAACTGACAAAAGCAAGAGGGGCCATGTGGAGGCTGGTGGGAGACAATGGAGAACTTACTGGAGGGCCAAGCTGGTGGCTGGTGGTGCAGCCAGCTGGTGCAGGGAGGGACCCTGAAGGCATGGACACTGGGTAGGCACACAGCAGGGGCTGTGCCAGGAATGTGGGCACCTGATGCTTGCAGCTGGGAGGAGCCGTGAGGCCCAGTGGGGGAGCTCTGAAAGGATGGGTGCTCGCAGCAGCTGTTCAGCGCTGAACCTCGCCTGGGGTTGGGCCTTGGAAGGTTTTGTAGGCTCAAGCAGGTTCTCTTTCATTCAGAAAACCACCTCTCAAGGTCAGGGATTTCGTTGCATTTTCATTACACATGGTCTGGAGTGTAGTAGACACACATGGGTTTGGAAATGAGTTCTTTTACTGGAGTGTCTGTATGTTGTTTGAGGGCGGTTGTGGGTTTTTTTGGAGTGGGGGTGGGGGGTTGTAGACTGGCTCGTGTGTCTATTTCATGCCAGTGAGACTGTTCAGATTTTTGTTCTCTGAGGAACCACTTTGAGTTCTACACTGTTCGGCATGCTTTTGACCTCATTTGGGAGTTTAAATGCTTGCAAAATGGATAGAGACTGTAGGATTGAGAATCCCAAGTCACAGGACAATCTGAAGTTCATTGACGAGGGATAGTGAGAGAAGTGCTTTGCAGAACATTTTACTTTGAGTTTCTCTAACCTAATTAGTTTTGAAGGATAAAAAATCCCCCAACATTCAGCTGAAAGGCAGGAACTGAGGCTCAATCGGCTACTTCACAGTGGAGACTGAAGTTCAGGGTCTTTGGGGTATTCTGAAATCTTAAGCACAGCTCACTCCACAGAAAGTAAGGCTGTCTCAGAACCCTCTTGCAGGCTGTTTCTTTGGACACCCAGATAGTCAGCTCAGGGTTGGATTCATGTTCTGCAGAAATATTCGGGAAGTAGTATCACCCAAATGCTTGGAGACATGAAGCAGGAATGGAGTGACCAGCAGACCTCGGCCGCGATGTGGCTGCAGGAGGCTGCAGGTGACATTGCTGCTGGAGTCCCTGTAGTCTGATGTGAGGACATCAAGTTTTCTGCAGGCTCATTAACAGAGCTTAGAAGCCTCGGGTTGTCCTTCCACTAAGTGGCCTGATACCATTAGAGGAGTTGTGTTTTCCTGTGTGGAGGGAGAGATGCTTCTGTGATTGTTTCTACGTCTCTGTTGTGGGGTTCTTACATTTCTCTCCTTGAAAGTCAAGTGCGTTTGCTGCCCCCTGACACCTCTGTTTTCCTCACTTATCCAGCTGTCCCCCTGCTTGGATCCAGTCCTGTAGCACTAAACGTTGGGATGCCTTGCCTTGTCATTGCTTCTTATCTATTTCTGGTTCAAATGCTGAAATCTTCCCAGAAGTCCTCGACCGGGGCTGGGCAAGACGTCTAACACTGTCCACCGGTGGCTCACCAAGCAATTTTGGGGTGACCACCTGAATTAAGGAAAAAATGTCATAGCAGATGCCACATAACTCCAGGGTCTAGCGGCTAGGCAGCTACATGTAAAAGAAACACATTTTCCACACGCACACGTACAGCTGCTAGAGGCGAGAATTAGCTCCTCACAGTCAAGGCAGCTGTGTGTACTTGAGCAGGTGACAATAAATAGCTAGTGGACCGCGGCACTTGGAGAAAATGAGAAGTGGCTCTTGCCCTGAAGAAGTCTGCTCAGGCTTGCTCTAGACCTTGGTTAGGGACGTTGGCCATGTAGTTCTCATCTGTCAGTCCCGTAGCAGTCCCTGATATGCTCTGGGAAGTTCTTTGCTGTTAGGGCAGACCTACACTGGCAGCCTGGACCCTGGGATCAATCAGTGTAGTCTAATCATCCTCTGAATGGACATCTCCCCCAAGCTGCACGCCCCCAGATTTATTTTTCTGTTACCCTTCTCTTATGTCCTGTGCCTCAACTTAGTCTAGAAGCATGAACCCATGAGGGCTTCTCTTGTTCACCCTAGATCTCTAGGTATCAGCTGTCCAGCTGTCCACCTGAGCACGTCTTCTCTCTGCCCAGCACGTACCTTTGAACACCAATCCCTTCTCTCTGACTTCAATAAAAGTTGTATTGTGTTAGCTCTGGCCTGGGGACTCTCAGTAGCCGCTGTCCTCTCAGACCCTATCTCCTCTCATCTCTCTGTCTTATGGTTTGGTCCCGAAGCAGTTCTGTGACTGCTTGCCACGTGGTTCTCCAAGTGCTGCTCAGACTGTCACCGTCTTCGCAGGTAGTTGATGTGGGAGTCTTGTCTCTTCCCCTTCATGGTGAGCTTGTAGAAGACAAGAATCTTCGTAGCCTGTAAGGCCCGCTGGGCACGCAATCTTACCAAACCACTGAAAAAAAATCTCTATTAGCTGTCTATTTTGTCATAGTCATGTTACTAATGAATGTGTCTTTTTCTTAAATATATTTAACATTTTAAAGTCCTTGCCTTTTTTAAGAGTAATGTTTTGTTTTGATAAGTGGTAGCAGCCTCAGTTCATGCCAAATTCATACTGAAATTCTGCTCAATTTATACTGCATTTCTGCATAGGAGTTGCGTATAAAACAGAGACTATATGCAAAGGATGGAATGTTGATTTAAAAAACATTTTTCTTTTTTTCATATGTAATCATCATGGAATTTGAAGGCGCAATTCTTATGAAGTTGTCAGATTACCTTTCAGATTTCCTCTGTTGTTCCCAAATATTGCTTTGCAGTAGTATCACCTCCATCTTAATATGCTTCTAAAACACATTAATTCAACAGCAAACTTCAGCATTACCAGACCTAATTTAAAATGTGCTGTAAGAACTTATATCCATGCTGCTAGCTCAGCCTTCCCAGGTCATGTTATTTTGAATGTTAGAATTATGGTACAGGTTTTTTGAACCAGAGAATGAGAAAATCCAAATTCTCTAGAACCTATCCAAATTTGGGATAGCTAACACAGTGGGAGATGTCTTGTTTAATCCTGAACATTGAGATCTCTCTCTCTCACTGTCTTACCCACCCACCCCTCAAACAGGATAAGTAATCTATTGAATGGAAGAATGGAAGTAAAGCAAGAGAATCCAAATTAACTGGAGATCTGTCATTGCTGGGACTAGATAAATTCACTACTGCATTCCCAGTGTTAGAAAATGACTGGCACATAATAGGCATTCGATCAATTTGTTGGGTATATGACTAAATACATTTTAATATACTTATTAAATGTTTACTATAAGAAAAGCATTATTCCTATTGATTCCAGGATGGGTAGGTCATATTTATTTTGTTCTACCTTTATGAGACCTCTGGGTTTTCTACCACATGTTTGTCACTTGTGCTAACAGTAACAATAATAGTAACACTGGCATTTCTATCATGCTTTTCATCTAGTAAACAAAATGAATAAGATGTACACATATGTGTTTTCATTTTATCTTCAGAACAAATCTGAATGATAGAGCAGGTGCCAACAAATGGCTATTCTTCTTCCTTTTTCTATTATTGGACCAGGCTTTTTGTAACAGGAACGACAGACAATTCCATTATCAGCAAGGAGACTAAAAATAGATATTTATGTGCCAAAAGCTACACATCGAGTTTGTAACAAATAAACCCCCAAATTATAGGCAGTCTGACATTTTTTCCACTTTAAATTTATTATGGATTTAACGAATTTTACAGTTTATTCAATAATTTTCTTGAAATGTCAAAGATTCAGTGATGGATGTATTATTTAAAATTACTATAAAGTCAGTGTTGAATGAAATGAAGACATGCAATATATAATAGATAAGAGAATCCTGTATTTCAGAGCCAAGCATTATCTTATTTTTATTGGCATTTTGAAAGTATTTATTTATTTCCCTAGATGAAAAACTGTGCGTGATTTGGAATATAAAGAATATGATTTGGATGTGATTTATAAATCTTTTTTACCCCTCTTTTATGGATCCTGAGCCTCCCTTTTTTTTTTAGGTTAGTTCTTGAAGGACCTGTTTGTTTTTCGTTTGTTTGCCCTTTTGAATAGCTAGCAGTGCAATTAGTATGCAGTGGTCTTATGGGAACAAATTGTGAGGAACAGTTAAGAATCTAGGACAATTTACTGAAAGATTGTATGAATAAAATATTTTGTCTTTCTCAATGAGCTATTTGGTAGATTCAGTTTCACAATAAGAGGATATTTTAAAAATAAATATTTAGGTCTTATTCTGGAATTTTTCATGTTAACAAAAGAAAGGGGAGAAACAATAACAAAAACTATTGCTAAATGAGATACTTAAAATTTGTATCTGACAGGTATGTCTAAACTTGAGATAGAAAATGATATATTTTACTTTGATTTTTGGCTAATCCTTTATTGGATTTAAAGATGGTTTTTCAGAACTGGAGACTTCAGAAGTGCTTGAGACTTGACCAAAGCAACCTGGGTATACTACTCTGATGTTCTGGAATGCTTAATTGGTAATTCTAAGAGTACCTGAAACAGTCTAAGTTAGATCCATTTTCCAGCTTAGTTCAGTGATCTGTCCTGCATGTTGGGGACTGTATGAGGAATGGCATATCTATTTTAAAGAACTTAAGGTCTCTTCTGAACTCTAGGATTTGTGTATTGATCTGATTATCTTCAGTTCTCATGGAGAAATGATTTCTGTAAGCTAATATCAATTAAGGTAAAAATAACCTTGTATTTGTTTTGGAAATTTCTTCTAAATTACATGGACTACTACCTCATCTACTATTTGAAGATTGGGTGCAGATGTTTGCCTTATCTATAGATAGTTTTTATATGTTGGAATTATGAATTTTTACATTTGAAAGATATTTGACTAGCCAAAGCGTGGTATCTAACTTTAGGGGAACTGGTGGTGGTTCAAGATGGACTAGGTCCTGAACCGCCCCTCCCCCTTCCCCAGAATTGCTTTTGGTGAGCAAGACTTCAGCATTATGTCCTTGGCTCCTGCCAAAAAGGGCTAGAAGGGGCAGGTACACACTTGTTTTTATAGGATGTTGTTGGAAACATCGGTTATACATTATCTACCATGTCCCTTTTATGAAAACCCATCAGAATAATTTTTCTTACACTGTAGTGCCAGGAAAATGTATGCAATTATCTTAGAAGCGATCCTGTTTTCCTCTTTGCTTTGGCTGCTAGGAAGTAGAGCACGAAATTTGTAACACGTATTTAACAATTAATTAGAATTTGGGGTGCATTTGCTTCATGGACTTTATTTAGCTCACATCTTTACTCTCCTTTGATGGTCCTTTAGACTTGAGCACGTTTGTTGAAAGCCTGCTTGTGCTGACACTGCGCATGATGCTGAGATACATGGAAACCCAATCTGACGCAGTCTGAGCCTCATGGAGCGTATGGTCTTTTGGGGGAAAATAAACACAGTCAAATGATCATCCAAGTAAATGTTAAAACACTAGCCAAGTGATCACACAAATAAATTGTGACAAGTACAAGGAAAGAACATGAAATGATGCCCATGAGACTCAGTAATGGTTCTCATTTCACTTTTCCTGTATGTGTCATATCCTTTATAGTATCAGAGATACATATACACAGAGATACACACATACACATATGTACATCTATATTTCTTATAGTCTGTGTTTATACTTAAATTTTCTAGTAGAACCTCTTCACTATGATTAAATGGCTGATTATTTTCCCTTACATGAAAGTACCACAATATATTTGCCCAATACCTTATTTTGGGGCATTTAGCTTATTTATAATACTGCACTATTGTAAATAGCAAAATACTGCTTTCCTTTTCATGTCTTTGAAAATCAAGGTTTTCTAGTGGGCTATATATTAGCAAAAAAACAAAACAAAACAAAACAAAATAACAGCACAACACATCCCACTCCCCAAACTAAGGAAGTTTTGACAGGATCCTGTTTAACTCGTCAAAGACAGAAGATCTTACTGATAACATGGAGCAGGAGCAAAAGCACAATAGCTCAAGTAGCCTTGCTTGGACCCACAGCTGCCCGTCACTCTGTCTGCATGGGGCAGCATTTTACCTATTCCAGAAAATTCCATTCATGCTGCAGCACTAGGCTCTATACTTGAGGCTAGCCTCCCATTTTGAAGCATTAACAGTTGCTGTACTTCCGTTTAAGGAAACGTTTAGAAATGATGAGCTCTGGGGAGGGGAGAGCAAAGCGATCAGTGTCCAGGAATGACTATTTCCAAACAGCAGGTCTGCTGTAGCCTTTCCTTGTTCTGAAACATTCACAGCTCTGCGTGTACGAATAAGGCTGAATAGTTTGCTACAGGATTGTTAGCCAGTTGTGTTTCTTTATGAATTTCTTGTTCAGATCCTTTGCTAAGTTTTCCATGGGTCACCTTTATTATTGTAATATCATTGATTTGTAGTGGCTCCTTTTACCTCAACAATATTTTCACATATGTTGCATACATTTAATTCAGTTTGTCTTTGCTTTTTCATTGCCTGGTGATATTTCTTAGCCTACTGATTAAGAGTACAGGTTGGGAGAGACATCTTTGCCTCAGATCCCGCTCAAGGACTTATTACCTGCGTATTTTGGTCAAGTCGCTTAACCTCTCTAAAGCTTGTATGTATCATTTGTGCTTTTTTTCTGTTACTCTTTTTGTCTTGAAACAGAGGGGATATAGGGAATAAATTGAATAATGTATGTTCACTGTAGAAACTTTAGAAAACACAGATAACTTTAAAATTAAAGACAATCATTTATATTGCCTCTACCCATTGTTCATAGCTTCACATATATCTTAGCAAGCAGTTATATGTTGTATTAATCACAGCTATGGATACAATGATTATCAAGTTCTTTCACTATAACATATCATACATATCTTTCTTGGTTAATATATATGTTTACTTTATAATTTCTAATTGTTGGATAGGTGTACTATATCAGTGCCTTATCTCTAAATCAGTTCCAGTTTTTAATTATTAAAAATGTTGTAATGAAGCCTTCATGATTTCTACCAATAAGCAGAAATTTTATGTCAGGATTAGTACATCATTAAGGTTTTGGATATTTGTACAGCTTCATCCACACTGTGTATTATTGGTTTATCTTTTTTTTTTTTTTTCCAGTTTGACATGTGAAGTATCTTATTTAAATTTGAATTTCTTTTGGTTACTAGTAACTTAAACACATTTCATGTTTTATTGCTTAATTTAATTTCTTTTTTTTAGTAAATTGCTCTGTTCATTTTTTTTTCTTTTGTTATAGATTGTCAATAACACTTAATACATTGCAAGGACATTACTCTTTTCCCATACATACTAGTTTCCTGCTTTCTTTTAAAATTTTTTATTTGAGAAAAATTTGGGGTTTTTAAAAAGTAAATAAATCCAGTCATCTTTATGTTTTACTTTTAAAAATTATGCAAATAGTTATCAATATTTTCTTCAAGTAATTTTATGTTTTTACTTAAAACATATTTTGGGTTTATGTCAAGAGTCTGCATTTAAATATAGAATATAAGTTCCATGAAGACAGCAGTTTTGTCCATCTGATTCCTTATTGGTGGCTGGACTCGTGACCCATCATAGGCATGTAATGCCTGTTTATCAAATACATAGCATAAATCTTTAATGAGATAAATTTTATATCATCACAAATGGGTAATGTGTCCTCCTTAACATTTTCAAAAGCTGGAAACACGTTTTCTTAAAAAGAGTAGGTTATTTTCTCTCTGGGACATTTTTTCTTTGATTGTCTTTAGATGTCAGCTCAAGTCTTTTTCTGGAGGAAAGGCTTTTGTGCGAATCCATGGGCAGGGTCACATTCCACATTGTAAGTTTTCCTAATGTTGTCTTTGTGACACCTGTCATGTCACCCCTGCAATTTCACAGTTGTTTATGGAGTCAGTCAGATGTTTATTTTTCCTACTAGCACAAAATAGGCAGCGACATTGCTTGTTTTTGCTCATCATTTATCCCACTGTTTAACATATATCAGATATATAATAAGATTTTAATTTTTTGAGTGGACAGATAAATAAATGAGAAAACCAATATAGAACTCACATATCGTTGTTTTTTTTTTTTGCATATGCTTGGTCCCCTTCAAGACTTTATCTTCTATTTTATGGATCTTTCCATCTGTTTTGTCGTCAGTCCCTTACAGATTTAACAATGGAAACTTTAAAAACATTTTAGTATCTCTTAGTTGTGATGGCTTTCCACATACTCCCTATAATAATTGGTCTTAGTTTAAAAAATTTCCCAATGATTCTGAAGCGTTTTTATTCTTCCACTTGAATTTTATAATCATTTGTCAAGTTAAAAATCTAATTGTGTGTGTGCGTGTGTGTGTATGTGTGTTGGTTGGGGGAGGGGTAAAATTGTTTTAAATTGATAAATTAGCTTAGGAGAGATTGTATATTCATAATAAAATATGTAAGCTTCTTATTCAAGAATTGGGTTATGGACATTTTTCTTGGACATTTCTAGGGTTTTTCTTGGACATTTTTGTGCAGGAAAGAGTTAACTTGGAAAACTTGAGTTTGCTGTCGTTAAAACAGTCTGCTTGTAGGGGGTTGGCCCTGGGTTGGCTTTTGGGGACTTGAGTTTTGAAATGTTCCCTGTGACCTGTAAGTGATAGGATTATTTAGTGTGCCAAGCGTACTGAATTTCCTTGTGCCAGCCTGCCTAGATTGTTTTTAAAGCCACATGATTTACAACGAGTACCCACTTTCCTTCTGGGAGTTTTTAATGATTGTCACTGGTCATGAAGGCAGGGAGAGAGAGAGAGCCTGTGTGACCAGCCTGTTGTTATCTGGTCCTAAACGAGGAACCAGGCAAATCAGCAGTTGCAGGTTAAGGGAGACATTTTAGGCAGAATGAACGGACTACAAGAGCACAGAGTTGTGGAAGAGAAGACTGTGTTTGGAAAATGTCAGGTCTGTATATCTATAGTGTATGGCTTAGCAGTGCTTGTGAAAGAAAGAGCAGGAGAGAGGAAGCTAATGCTAGGGTTTGAAACACTTTGTGTGCCATTGCTAGAAGTTTTGATTTATCCTGTAGCCAGTAGGAACCAGTGGAAGTCTTCAAGGGTGGGGGGGTGGGGGATGGGAGTGATATAACTATATTCTTATTTTTTGAAGATAATTCTGGGAAGAGTACAGAAGATGGCCTTAAATAGGGAGATGGGTTAATTAAAAAGTCATAATAACAATTTAGTTGAGAGATAGCGAGGGTTTGAATTGAGTAGGGAGAAGAGAGAATGGAACCTGAATTTTTGAGGAGGTATTTTCAAGGATGAATCACAGGAATTAGTCCTGATTTTGGGGAAGGAGAAATTAGAGCAGAGGAGCAGAAGAGAAAATGAGTATGTAGGTGGTATGAGGGAGAGGGAAAAACTTATTGCAATTCTCAAAGTTCTAGGTTGGAAGATGGAGTGAATGGCAATGGGATGAAATCAGAATTTGATAAGAAGCAGGTATGGTAAGAAAGGTGCAGAGTTGAGTCTTGCATGTGTGGCATTTGAGATGCCCAAGGAGGAGTTGGCAGTGCAGGTCTGGAGAATGGAGAAGATGCCCCGACTTAGGGCAGGTGTGTGTCCTGAGCTTAGTGCCAGCCATGGAGCCAGGTGACAAGTGGAGATAATCTGAGGAGAGCATGTAAAGTTATAAGGAGACCTAAGAGCATCAGCATACTGTGCCTTGTAAATGTTTGATTGACTGATACGTTGTATTGACAATGGATGCTCTATGAATCAAAGGAAATGGAAACGTTTTATTGAGAAATCTACAAAAATTTCCATCCAAGTTCTCATAAGTACACTGTCATATATTGGAGCAGGTTACCAAAGTGGAAATCTTTATGTAGAACTGCATGACCAAGCAAGTGAGAAAATCTGTGAGTATATTTGATCCTCAGTTCTCATCTATAGAAAACCCAACTCCAAAATTGGTCTCCTTGTATCTACTCTTGCTCCATGCAAAGAACTCTCTACACAGTTGCCACAGAGGATTAATTTGTTTCCTTGACCCCTGCCAACCTCTTTTTCCTCATCTCTTACATCTCCTTTCTTTATTCATGGGGCTTCATATGAAGGAGTCTTCTTTCTGTTTCTACCTTAGTTCCTCTGTAATTGGTAGGTTCTTAAATCTGAAGTGAGTGAATGACTCTGCCTTCTTGGTTTGTTGTGAGAGGTAAATGTGAAAAGTATATGAAGAGCCTATTAAGGTGCCTGGTGTATTAGATGTGTGCCACAAATGCCACGTCTGATCATTCTTGTCCTGGTGTCACCCAGTCTAAAATTCTGGTATCTCTCTACCGTCTTTTGTTCCAGTCTACCATACTAACTTTTCCCATCCAACCAACCTACTGACTTTGGTTTTTGGATCCCCCACAGGTGAAAGCCTACGTGTGTGTGTGTTGCCATCTCGCTTCAGTTGGCACTTGACGTGACTTCATATCATTCCCTGGACTTTTCCATGTGTCCTGCCCTGGATACCCCTGCTTCTTATTGTGTTTAAATAATGACATGTGGATTTGGTCTCAGGGACACTGAGCATGCCACAACCTTCCTGTATGAAATTCCCAGGAGAAAGGCAATCATGGGGACCTGGTCCCGAGGGACTCCTTCCGTTCATGAAGCACTGTCCTGATCACATCATTAATGTGTGGATTTGGAGTCAGCAATCCATACATGGTAGCTAGTACTTCCTGATCACGACCTCCAGGCCAGGCAGAGTTGCACTTTACCTCACTTTCTAAGTTTGATTTTATTGGTATTCCCGCCTTGTACTTACTGACGTGCCCGAGGTCACACTGCTAGTGATTTGTAAGTTCGTGTTTGAGCCCAGGTGGAATTTCCGATTCCTTCCCCCTGTTGTGCTTTTCTAGGCTTCATTGCCCCTGTAGCAGGTCCAGGGTCATAGAGTTAACTTTCATTCCTTAGTATTTGATATAAAAATTTAAAAATAATATACTGTTATTGTTACACATTTTATTCAACAGTTCTTTTTTACCCTTCTACCCTACTATTAATACTTCAAGCATCATTTCCCTTACAGTAACTACTGCCAACAATATTTTTGATTATCTTTTTATTATAATACTTGCCTTTTTCCCCTGTGTGATACTCCTCTTAGCTTTTTGTCTTCTGAAAAGTCAGCTTTTTCCTGGTTAGTAGGTAAAAGTGTTAAATACCAGTGGTCCAAAGGCAACTCTAGTATACACCCTAAGAGAAAGGTGTTCCACTTATGTCCCAGGCAAACTTCTAAAATTCATTAAATTTTTACCTGTTTGGGAACCACGTGCATGAGCTTCTGACTGCATGAGACCTGCTTATATTCTAAAACTCCAGGCTGATGAATTGTTCAAGTCCCAGGACCAAAGTTGCTATGTGACAATTCATCTGTGACTGTATCACCTTGAGGCTCACAGAAAAATGAACATTGCTTCTTGGCTAAGCAAATGGGGTTCAGTGATCTTTTTCGTCCCCGGCTGTACAGACTCAAGAATCAGATGTTTTCTGAACAACATGAATAGTTTTGTTTCTAGATTCTTGTCTTTTCTCTACTCCTCCTTTCATGAGGAATGCTATAATTTTTAATCATCAACGCAGACCTACCTGTATGGAAATGGCTGTGCTGTTCAGCATGCTTGGGGACATTTTCCTAAAAAGCGAGGTCACTGGAAGCACCGAGCAGAGAAATCCCAGATGGCGCTAACACTTGATTTCATTGTGAGCGGGCTCACATTCAGCAGACGGATGGGCAGGCCGGCCTCGGTGACGCTTTCGCATCACTGCCTGTGACTCCGATTGCCTTTGCAAATGTGTTTTCATAAGGATGCTCCTGGCCTCTCAGAGATTGATGCCTGGCTGTCCGCCCGTGTTATGCTTCGTTAGGCCGCGGCTCTGTGTGGCTGAGCCTTGCTGTAGTCTATGAAAGGGGACATCCTAGCTCATCAGTAGCTCAAACTTGTCCTCTCTTTTCTCAAATTGCTTGGAACGTCTCGGAGAGCATCCTCGTAGCTTCCTAGGTGTGCCTCTGATTTGTAACCTACACTTTTCTAATTTTTATGCTTTCTTCTGTGACAAGGATAAGTTATGAATCACATAAAAAATTCTGTAGAAATGGCTGAACTTAGCTATTTCCTGCATACCTGCTAGACACACAGATCTAACAATGATAAGGTGAATATGGCCTTGCACGATAGTTTCAGGGACGCAAAAGCCAGACCTGGGTTGGAATTCTGGTCTCTGCCATTTCCTTTACTTTAGAGTAAGCCTCAGCTTCCCTGTTTGTAAAGTAGTGACGTGATTAGTGCCCCCAATTTAGGACTGGCGTGAAGGTTCAGGGAGATAATGAACATGTGCTTGTCATAGTATTGGCACAGAATAAATACACCGTGAATGTCAGTTTGCAGTATGCTTAATATATAGTGTATATATATATATATATTTTCTGGCATATGTATACAACAAAGGCAATATGGGATGCAAATAATAAAATAATCTACTTTTAATTTGGATTGCAAGGAAAGTGAATTGTGTGAGAGGGAGGAGGTTTTTAATGATCAGACTGCTGCTTTGTTTCAAAACTTTTCATAAAATGATTTTACTCACCTCTGTAGATCGTTACATTGTGCACACCCCTATTTAGGGATGGTCTCTGGAAATGTGGCCTCCTCACCCTCTCCCTACGCCCCTCTGCTTCAGTGATGTGGCTACAGGCAAGAAATGATCACACAGCATGAATATCCCGCAGGTTTTGTGTTTTTCTGGGCAGGTTGACCTGCTTGGCCCCGTGGGAACACTTCATCCCAAGGACACTCAGGTCACTTATAGCCTTTCGTGTTGTGGCTTTGACACAACCACGTTTCAGTGCATATTTGAATGCAAAGCATGTGTGTGGCTTTTAGGAGACATTGCATATGTATTAGCCTGTTTGCTCGAATTGGATCTCTACCCAATGCAACGTAGATGAATTTAAGTTTTAGGTGACATGGCTGCTCCTTTGTTGTGAAACTTACTTTAGGAAGTTCCTTTCCCCCTTTTTGTAGATCTAACATAAGGCCAGACTATGCAGACTCCAATTTCCACGAGTTCAAGATGCACACCTTCAGCCGGGTTACGTCCTGCAAAGTCTGCCAGATGCTCCTGAGGTGAGCTTGCTGGGCCCTGCCTCTCAGTTTAAGGCTGCTGATGCAATTGCTAAGTGACTCAGACTTCTCTAATATCCCAGGACAAATGTTCTGAAGTGGGGCTCCCACAGCACTTCCCTGGGTTCTGTACCTGAACCAGGCACTTCCCCCAGAACCTGAGGGGCGCCCCTCCTTTTGCTGGGAGGACTTTGCATAGCACTGTGATCCCTTGTATTCCTGCCTCAGACTGATTTCATAAAGGCAGAATTGACCGCCTTTTAACATATCACTCTCTAATTTTCCTTTCCAGGGGAACATTTTATCAAGGCTACTTATGCTTCAAATGTGGCGCAAGAGCACACAAAGAATGTTTGGGAAGAGTAGACAATTGCGGCCGAGCTAATTCTGCTGGTAAGTCATGTTCACTGTTGTGATTCCTCTTTTAATGAGGACATAAACCCTGCTGCACGTAATGAAGGCCTATTTTACTCTGAACACATGATTATTATAACATAGCTGCTTTTGAAACTATTATTTATAAGCACAGTTAGAAAATGGGTTGAAATTCCTGTGACTTTTCAACATACATGGCAGGTCCCTAAAGCTCAGGAGGCCAGAACAGACAAACAGAGTAACAAAAACACAACAGAAGCCAGCAATTCTTCATTTCTATCTTGAGTTCATAAATGTCTCCCTTATTCTTTTAAATATTCCGCTCACACATGCTGATGAGGCCAGAAGTAAACATCACACAGACTAATTTGTGAATTAATGAATTGAATATGTTGTCATTTTCCAGCGTTTAACAAAGAGCGTATATTCCTCGGATAGTGTGTAAATATTTTCCCCTTGGTTTTTAAAAAGAATGCTCCATGGTTGTTACACGGGCCAGTTTCCAAGGCCATTGGCAATTATGCATTCAGCAGCCTTTTGCCTCTCTCTGGCTGCTCTTGGGCTCTCTTCTCTTTCTTTTCTGGCCTCTTTCTTCTTTTTCTTTCTTCTTCTTTCTCTTTGTCCTTTTCCCCCGAGTTTCTCTGTGTTTTATCAATAAGGCCTTTCAAAATCAGTAAAACTTTTTGAACAGAAGAAAGGGATCTTTAAGAGCTGAATTTCTAAAGGTAGCCATGTCAACCTTTGATTTTCCCAGAGGAAAAGGTGGACATTGAATTATTTTGGATAATATGAAGAGGAGTGAACCAGAGAATAATAGCTCGTTTCAGAGTTG
>PVKE010036437.1:0-16400 GCA_004027555.1 Craseonycteris thonglongyai | reverse complement strand
ACAAAGAAAGGTTTCCATTTTTAAAAAAAGCGGCATATAAAATCAAATCGTTTTTCGGGTCAACGTATTTATGCGAATCTTTGTTTTCAAACATGAATTTAATAAAATCACGATATAGATCTCGACTTACCGATGAGCATCTTAATAATTGTTTGCTAACAGGGTTGTCGTCATACTCTCCTAATTACGAGGCACTGGCCAATGAAATGACAATGCCAAAGATCACACTGACAGATTGGTTTTTTTTATGTTTTCCTTTATGTTTTTTTAAATGATTTTATTATACGTGTTTTTTATTTACTTTGTATTACGTTTTGTATATGTTTCTTTGTGTGTATATAATTTGTACAATAAATTTATTATTTAAAAATTATTTTTGTTTATTATTTTTTATTCTTGTTCAATAATAAATATCTTTAGAAATAATAGCTGGTGCCTGCCGCCCTACCGATATTTTAGAATGCTCCCTAGGGTATAAAAAGGTTGGGAACCCCTGCTCTATAGATTCAATTCAATCCAACCCAAATCCCAGCAGGCTCTTTCTAGATATTAACAAGATAATTTTGGACCAAAAATAGCCAAAATGATGATTTTGAAAAAGAACAACAATTTGGAGAACACACTTTACCTGATTTCAAAACTTACCATATAAAGCTCAGCAAGACAATGTATAACTGGTGAAATAGATATTTAGAACAATGTAACAGAATAGAGTCCAGAAATAACTCACAAATAAACAATCGAATCATTTTTAACGAGAATCCCAAAGCAATTCAATGGGGGGGGGGGGGGGGGGCGGGGGGAATCTCTTCAATAAATGGAGGCAAGGGAAGCCGAGATGACTCAGCGGGTTGAGCCCACTTGCAAGCCCCGGGGTCTGAGATTGAATCCCAGCCATGGCCCATGCTGAACTAGGGTGTGCCCCTAGTTTGGCTCCTGCCCCAGGCATGCTTCCCATGTGGGAGGACCCCAGCTCACAGGGGTGTGCCTCCCCTGAGGGTGGCCTCGTGGCCAGTTCCTGCCCTGTGCAGCCCCACACCCACCTATGGAATGAAACTGTAGAAAACTGATAACGTGAAACTATGGAGACTGCTCTGGGCCCTTCACCTTCTGTCAACAACAATAAAAATAAATCTTTAAAAATAAATAAATAAATGGAGGCAGAACAACTAGATATCCATATTGGGGCAGGCAAGAGGAGGGGGGAGAGATAACTTTTTACTCCAACTTTATACCATACTCAAGGATAAATTTAAGGTGAATCATAAACCTAAATATAAAACCTAAAACCATAAAGCTACTAGCAGAAAACAAAGAACACCTTTACAACTTTGGAGTAGCAACAATCTAGAGAAGATACAAAAAGCACTAAACATAAAAGTAAAACACTAATGAATTAAATTTCATCGAAATTAAAAGCTTCTTGCTTATCCAAAATTACCACCAAGAAAACAGACAGCCATGTCCTGGGAGAAAGTATTCGCAACACACACATTTGTTAAAGGACTTGTATACAGACTATATAAAGAATTCTACAGTCCAATTCTAAAACTGGGCAAAATAACAAATACAGCACAAAAGAAGATATATAGAAAGCCAGTAAGTATGCAAAAATGCTCACCATCATTAATTACCAGGGAAATGGCAAAACTATAATGAGATACTATTACAAATCTACCAGAATGGCTAAAATGAAAAAGAGTGGCAACACCAAATACTGGAGTGGATTTGGAGCTAATATTTTCATACATTGGTGGTAAGAGTGTAAATGTCAAAACCTCTTTGGAAAACTGGCAGTTTCTTAAAAGGTTAAACATAGTTATTCCATGACCCAGCAATTCCATAGAAGTAAAACTCTATATCCACAAAAAGCCTTGACCAAGAATGTTCACACTGGAATATACAAAGCCTGACAATTAAGTTTGTGAACTCATCCTAGAAAAAGTGCTTCTTACCTCATTGTTGAATATCATTATTATAGTCACCTTCGAAGTACTCCTCTTGGGAAGCTATGCACTGATGCCAGTGCCTAGTCCACCCTTCAAAATAATTTTGGAACTCTTTTTCTGGAATGGCCATCAGAGCTGTCACTGTATTACCCTTGAGGTCTTGAATGTCATTAAAATGTCTTCCTTTCAATATTTCCTTTATCTTCAGGAAAAGAAAAAAGTCATCAGGGGCCAGATCAGGTGAATAGGGAGTGTGTTCCAATACAGTATTTATTTACTGGCTAAAAATTCTCTCACAGACAGCGCTGTGTGAGCTGGTGCATTGTCATGATGCAAGAGCCACAAGCTATTGGTGAAAAGGTCAGGTCATTTTCGTCTAACTTTTCCACACTGCCTCTTCAGCGCTTCCAAATAGTAAACTTGGTTGACTGTCCAGCTGGTACAAATTCATAATGAACAATCCCTCTGATATTAAAAAAAGTTAGCAACATCCTTCTTACTCTTGATTTGGACTTATAAAACTATTTTGGTTGTGGAGAATTGGCTGGCTTCCATTGTGCACTTTGCCTCTTTGTTTCAGGGTCATATTGGTACATCCATGTTTCATCACCAGTGATAACACAGCCCAAAACATCGTCTTGGCAAACTTCGACTCTGCTTTTGGTCATTGGTGAACTCCTTAGGGACCATTTCTGCTAACACATCTTTTTCATGCCAAGATTTTCAGTTAAGATTTTCCTGTTTTTCTATTGATGGTGACTTGGTCTGCCATGGGTCTCTTAGTCAGTTGATGATTAGGATGTACAACTCGATTAATTTTTTGCATTGTTTTCATCATTTCTGCTGGTTACTGGCCGCCCTGACCCCTCTTCATCAGGGATGCTTTCTCTCCTCTCAGAAAAACATTTAATCCATTTGTACACTGCTGTTTTCTTCATGGTATTTTATCTTCATCAACTTGGACTAGCATGTCCCTGATTTCATTTCCACTCTTGCTAAGTTTAGCAAATTTAATGTTTATTAGTTGTTCTAATTCAAGCTCCAACATTCTCGCAACAGCACACAAAAACACGCAACAATAATTATGAACACCATTCAGCAAGATACCGACACACATCCACATGAACACAGCTGTGAGACACTGATACAACAAGGTTATAAAACCTTACCAAGTTGTACAGTGCTGCCAATGTAAATGCACGGTGGCAACTTCACAAACTTAATTGTCAGACTTCCTAACTGTCCATCAGTTGCTGAATGGATAAACAAATGGATTACTACTCAACAATAAAAGGAACAATCTACTGACAGATGCAACATGAAAAGGCCTAAAAAAACATGCTGAAAGAACTATATGATTCCACTTATACAAAATTTTACATTAAGCAAAGTAAGCTATGGTGATAGAAATCTGATCACTGTTTGCTTTGATTGAGAAGGGGTATGAGAGAACTTTCAGAGGTAGTGAAAATGTTGTGTGTATTAAAATGCATGTCAAAACTGAATAAAAGTATATATAAAAATCTGAGCATTTCACTGGATGTAAATTAAACCAACTAAATAAAATTAAAGTGAGAAAGCAGTAAGATCTATTAACCATTTTGGCACTATTAACCACAATGGAGTGAAAAAGGAAGGTCATTTATGAAAGAGATTCAATACTTAATACATTTGTGAAACATTTATCTAATTGTTACAGATAGATAAAAAGACATTTAGAAGGCAAGTAAGAGATGTACACAGTAAAACAACCCTGAAAAACTTGAATATGGAAGGAGAACAGAGGGCAAAGAACAGGCTTAAGTAAAACACAGTAGGAAGCCAAAAAGAAGAGTTAGAAAAATAGAAAAATTAGTACAGTATCACAGAAGCCAAGAAGAGGTAAGAATAGAGCATCACCATTTCTGAAACAAAACCATAAATAAAACCTAATGCTTTTAAAGATCCAATGAGATGAACAAAGATATTTAATACATTATAACCCCAAATTATAATTTGTCTATGATGGCAGAATTTTGTCAGAGATTGAGAGTGAAAACTGATACTTTATTTTTTTGAAAAAAGTGTGTTTATCAAAACATGTAGTCAAAGGAGAACAAGTTCCATAGGTCCATTTGAATAATGTAGTAGTATTTTTCAGCTTTTATTTATCCAGAGTTTGTTAAATCATTATATTGAAACACTTTACAGTATAAATTCAATTTCTTTGAGGTTTACATTTTCTTTGGAGCTCAGTATTGTTTTCTCATTATCAAAAATACTTTCCTAGAAAGTTAGTAACTGAGTACACAAAAGAGATAGCAGATTCACTCTCATGACTCAGAATCCAAGGAAGAAATTTTTCTAATTGATTACTATCAAAGAGTTAATTCTGTTTATAGATTCAGAATAACATTAATGCTTTGGGGAAATATTGTTATATGATACTTGGTTTTATTTTGCTTTTTATTGCTCTGTGTATAAGATGTATTTCTTTTGGTACAAGATTTTGGCTGCTTCACAATGAAATTAAATTCTATCGCTCTTGCTCTAAGTGGTACTTGAGACCTTTAGAAAACTGTCATGTGATGAGAAAGCAGTCAGGGAACAAGATTCTCATACTACCAATTTCTGAAGAGCACGCCTTATGCCACTGTGCATGCATCCATACACATTATCTACCATAGTCAGGGATCAATGACGACAGGTTGAGACCAAACTATTCTACATACCGTTTCTGCTGCTGTAGAGTAGTGTTGCGAACAGATTCTTGCTGTGCCAATACTCCCTGAAGTGTGGATATGCTCCGCCCCTGCCTTAAGGGTTGTACATTTTCTTTACTCAGCTCCCATTCATCTCCCTCCAGGGACATGGCTTCACTGTGAAGGGGAAACAAAAGTAAGTTTCATACCCACACTGAATTATTATATAACTAGGTTATTGTAAATGTTTTCAGGTAAGTGATTATTCGAGATCTCTCGGTTGAAGATTCTATGCAGGCACATTAGTGTTATTATATTCTTTAACTTCTGAGCCTTTCTGTGACCTGGTTTCCATGTTTATGGCTGTAGTATTTGTCTAATGAAAGAGAGAATATAGCAAGGGTACTGTGGACAGTTCTATAATAAAATTTAAGGCAGGAAGAAAGGAAAAAAATTGACAAGTAGAAACAAAGCAGTACTATTCCTACCACTGAACGTGTCATCTAGTTTAATTTTTTTTTTTTTTTTTTTTTTAACTGAACTGGGAGCCTCACCGCGTTCGGGAAGCACACCTCAGTTCAGCATGTGGGTCCGCCTGGGCCGGAGCCAGGATTAGATCTTTGGTCCTTGGGGCTTCAAAGCGAGCACTTAACCCATTGAGCCATCCTGGCTTTCCCATCTAGTTTAATTTTAAGTTAGCAAAATGTCCAGCAGACTAACACTCCATGTTTCAACTGATGACTTAAAACTGAAGTGTACATATATAGGTGGCCCAGAGCAGAAGCAGAAAATGTACAGTTTACTGGTCACAACTGCCCCTCCCCCAAATTCTATCAAGTCAATGGGGGGAAATTACCCTAAGTGTTTTGGAGGTAATCACCCTACTGGGTATATACTCTAAACTTCAGACTCTAATGGTCAAACAGAAGCCTATTTCTAGATGAGAGACATTATCTCTGGGTTTAAAAGAGAGAGATAGCTTAGGCACTAATCTTCCAAACAGAGTAAAAGTTATGTGTAAACTTAGTCTAGAAAAGTCTCTTGAAGGAAATAAAGTGTAAATGATTAATAATTTAGGTTGTAACAACTCACATCTTTTTAATATTGTGTGAATCCTGTAACGGCCTTGTCATTTATATCTCTGTGGTCTGATACAGGATCTGACACTAGTAAGCACTGAATATTTGAATTCATCTGAATTTGTTTCTCTTGCTCTTAAACTAGTAATTAAATTACCTCAGTTAAATGTCCTAAACTGAGTTGGGACTACTCCTTTGCTTCTTCTTCCTTCTGCCTCCTCCCAGATAGCCGTGTTCTTCCCAATCTTCCCTCATCTTAAATAAATGGCAACTTCATTTTTCCAGTTACTCAAGTCAAAAGTCTTAATGCCAACCTTGACACCATTCTCACACCTCTCCAGTCACTCAGCAAATCCTTTGGCTCTCCCTTAAACTATATATAGACATCAACCTCTTCTCATCATTCCCACTATTTCCAGCTTGGTTCAAGCCCCTACTTCTCTTGCCTGGATTATTTCAATCACCTATTCACTGGTTTCCTTCCATCCTTTTATGCCATTAGTCTTTTCAACACTCCAGCCAAAGTGATCCTATTTAAACCTATGTTGGATCATGTCTTTTGGACTTGAAGTTTCTTCCTTGAATCTCTGGGGGAAATATTGTTCCCCTACTCAAAACTTTCCAATGGCTTCCAACTACCATCAGAGTAAAAGGCAAGTCCTTACAATACTTACATTCTCACCCTTTTTCCTTCCTTTTACTCTCCCTGTTCATTCTGCTCCAGCTACCTGCCAGGTGCAGCTCCTCCAAAGCCAGCCTTTGTACTTCCCCCACATACCGTATTTTCTGGCGTATAAGACGACCAGGCGTATAAGACGACCCCCTAATTTTACAGTTAAAACATAGGTTTAGGCCTATATTCACTGTATAAGACTACCCCCCACTTCCGAGGCTGTAGTCTTATACAGCAAATACAGGCCTAAACCTATGTTTTAACTGTAAAATTAGGGGGTCATCTTATATGCCCGGTCGTCTTATATGCCGGAAAATACGGTATATGGGTGACTAGCTCTCAAGTTTCCTTTAAGTCTTGATCCAAATGACACCTTCTCAGTGAGGGCTCCTGTTCAAAACTACCTAAAATTGCACCAATCCCCTCTTCCCTCACCATTTTTTTTTTTAAATTTTTTACTACAAAGCACCATCTAACTTTTAGTTTATTTCTCTTGTTTACTGTCTGTTGCCCTATCCTCATCCCACCCCAGAACCTAAGATTCATGGGGACTTTGTGTCTTTTATTTGCTGCACCTAGTGCTTAGTAGGTTGTCAATACATATCTGTTGTATTAATTAGTTTGTGACACGGCATTTATCTAACTAAGTTTTGTGTACCCCATAATGAAAACACAGAATTCTAACCTAGAAGAGCAGATATTCGAGCATATATTTATATAAGTAAAAGCAGCAAGTGTGCAGAGAAGGGATTTTTAGGGTTCTAACTATGCTACTGACATAATGATAGTACCTACCATTTGTTGAGCACTTACCTGGCGGCAATTACTTTATAAATATTTTGAATTCTCCCAGAATCCGGCAATGTAGCATTGATAATCAGCATTTTCCATGAGACATGTCCAGGGCCCAACAGCTAGCAAATGGCTGAGTTGAAATACAGACCCTACTACAAATTACAAGCTCTTTGTGCCACTGGGGTCCCACAGCCTCCTTTGAGTTGAAGCTGGATGAAGCGGGATTCTCACGTGCCCGCACCCCACAAGTCAGCGCTTACCCCGAGTCTTCCCCTCCACCCTTCGCGTTGGACCCGATTAGGGAGGAGGTGGCGGCCTGGCCTACTCTTCCACTGACCGTGCCGCTCCTCTCCTTGACTGTTCTGAACAGCGTACCTGTTAGGCACCCTGGGTCTTGCAGGCCCAGCTCCCAGCCTTCTCCCTTACCTACCTAAGCGCACCTTCTTCTTTCTTCATCGCCGCCATCCTGCATTCCCGGCTCAGGATCTCGTCCTGACGCGGGCTTTTCCTCCGGGACGCAGAGCGTTTGGGTTTCCTCCTGCAACCTGCCCTTAGAGAGTGCTCCGGGACAAAAGTATAGAGCTGACTCTCACAAAGCAGCCACCTCAAGGTCGGTCGTCAAGATTCAAATTTAACGGTCCCGCGCGGGCGACGCCGCCACGCCCCCTCCGCTCCTCCGTGCTCGCGCCTCTTGCCCAAGGCATTCTGGGGCTTGTAGTTTGTCCCGGGTTCAGCCCATGCAGTCGCGAAGCATAATAGGAGTTGTAGTTTCCAGAATCTATGGCTGTCCAAGTGCCGCAGGCTTGGGCGGTATCAAGTCTATGCAGGTGCTCTCCGCGTCCTGGCTCTAAGGCCAATCTCTGAGCCAAGCGAGACAGACTTTAAGTGCCAGAATTTCTTTGATGTTTTGAGTGTAGGAACATATCTTCGAGACCTGCACTTGGCCTGACTCTTTTCTGTGGTGGCTGGCCGGGCTACGATCACCTTGTGCTGTTTGCTCCAAGTCTCACATATATCCAGAGTTCTTAGACCACCCTGACCCAGCTCTTGAATTCGGAAGAGCTGGATACTAGTTCTGTAAGGGAACATCGTACAAAAGTTACAACTTTAGATAAGCCACATAATTTCAGACCTTCAGTTTTCTTTATCTGTAATGTGGTGATGATACTGCCTTGCTTTCTCAACTGAACAGTCCATAGGCAGAAAACACAGCTATGCCATGGCTCCTAAGGTCTTGCCTCTTTTCCCCTTTAGGAGGATGTCTCCACTGCCCCGGACTCTTAGGCCCAGTTCCAATTTCCTGAGGAAGAAACTGTGGTGGGTTCAGTTATGGCCAAGGGAGCAGAGTCTTTTGAACAAGCCCAGGTTCATGTGAGTCCTCCTCCATGATTGTGGGGATGGTGGGAGAGGTTTCCACTACTGCTTGGCTCTTGATTCCCAGCTTTTTCTTTGTTCTTACTACGTAAACTCCTATTTCCTCTGCATCATCAGAATTCTTTAGATGGCAATGGAATGTCTCACTCAGAAAAGAGAATTTATTGGTTCATCTATAAAAGACTTCAGATAATGCTTAACCCAGGACTCATGTGGTCTCATCAGGACAGGGCCCCCCCATTTCACACCTCTACTCTTCTTCATATTGGTATATTGTCATTCTCCATTGAAGAACAGCTTCAGGACTTTACCCTTCCAGATTCAGATTCAGACTCAGGAGTCACTCTGATTAGTTCCTTCCCCCATACAATCACTGGGGCTAGTGGATTCAGGGCTCTAATTGTTCAGGTCCAAATCATGTGTTTCACCTTGGGATTGAGAGAAGGGAAAGGGTGGTTTCCCATAGGAAATTTTTGTTACTCTTCACTTCCAAGTTCTCTGCATTCAGGAAGCCCCCCTGAATTATGGGAGATGTGGTATATGGGATTCACTCTCTCTGGCTCATTTTATATCTTACCTTATACGAGTACCTACATAGCTGCTCATTTCCTTTCCCCAGAGTGTCCTGTTCACATCTCCAAATCCTCAATTTCAATTACTTCCTATAAAGTGTCTGGAAAGTACAGCATTTGCTCTTTTGATTTCAGTCTTTCTTGTAGCCTAATCAGATGCCCCATAAACTATTGCACAACATATGATACATTTAGGCTAACCCTTTGTTTGTTTCACTAGAGAAAAAGGGATACAGGTAAAACAAAAGCAGAATGTATGACAGAGGTGCTCTGTGGCCTTATTTGGAATGTAAGTTCTTGTTATGCTGGACTATGGCTGAGTGGCCAGCACCAGGCCCAGATATACAGGCTTCAACAGCACCCACAAATTGTGAGGAAAGTCAAGATTAGCTCCTAAACATTTATGGTCCAAAGAGGAAGAGAGAAAGGCTCAGCCTGAGTACTTCAATGTGCCAATCATGGGGGCGGGGATGGGAAGGAGAGACAGAAAATGTGAACAGTGAACTAGACATAGTACTTGTCCTCTAGGAATTTCAGATTAATGGAGAGACAGGCAAATAAAGAGGCAATTTCAGTACATTGGTGCCACAACCAGAGGTAAGTGAATACAGGGAGTCAGGGAAGCAAAGAGGAAGAGCTTCCAACCTAGAACTGGGGGAGAGGAGAAGGTCAGTGCAAATTTTCTAGAGAAGATGATAAACGTGAAGGGCAAGAAGGATTTGGCATGAACGATTGAGCACGACCATACACGTTACGTAGCTGCTGAAGTTTCTGTATAGCATGTGCCCTCTTCTCTGTTCCCCACTTTCTTCGCTGACTTCTCACACCCAGGCCTCTCCTCGTTAGACCTCCATGCTGGCCCATCAGAACTTACCTGTCCTGTGTCCTATTCTCTCACCAATCACATTGAAAACATATGAACTAAATCACACTAAGATGTTAATAACAGTTAATGCTTTTTTTTTAATTTCAATTTATTTTTAATACTTGATAAAAAGTGGGCATACTTGCAATATTTCAGATTTATGTAAGACATACAAAATGTGAGCAATTTAGGGGTAAAATTGAACTTCCTAAGCTTTTTCTTAGTGTAATGTCCATGATTATCTAGAGATTTGCATCAAAAGATCAAAATAATGAGGTGATTATGCACAGATTCAAAATTTCAATCATACCATCTGTAGGTGGTCTCGATAATGAGATCTTCATTGCTCAGGTTACACAGCTGTAAGTGGTAGAGTTGAGATAATAAAATTCCTTGAGCATTCGCCCACTGTGTTGTGTGAGAATTTACCCTCTCGCGTAGTATATGCTCATATAATATTCTTGTCCAATTCAAACCAAGATGCTCTTGATACTTTTCTTGCCTTGTAGTTTTAGGTAAGATTCGAGTACTGGTTTCTTTGGGTGTTGTTCTGCGTTGTGTGGTTCTCTTAGTTGAGGTTTCTTCTCAGGGTTTCCCCTGTGGATTCCCCTCTGTTCACAAGGCCCTTCCCAGGCAGTTATTGGCGTTCTCCTCTCATGCCGCCATCTTTTATCTCAGTTAATGCTTTTTAAAAAAGATTTATTTTTATTGTTTTTGACCCACAGAGAGACAGACAGACAGAGAGGAAGGGAAGAACCCAGAGCAGTCTCTGTAGTTGTACGTCATTAGTTCTTGATATAGTTTCATTCCACAGGTGGGTACTGGACTACCCAGGGCAGGAACCAGGCTGGGGGTCTCCCACATGGGAAGCACACCAGGGCCAGGAGCTGAACCAGGGGCCTCCCACATAGGAAGTGAACTGGGGGCACACCCCAATTCAACATGTGGGTCTGCATGGGCCAGGATTTGATCTCTGGACCCGTAGGTCTGCAAGATAGTGCTCAACCTGCTGAGCCATCCCGGCATCCCCAACAGTTAATGCTTTAATGTAGTACTTTTTCGCATCATTGTCTAAGATACTAATAGATGTTACAGGGGGATAAATGTTTGGTGTTCAAATAAGTTTCCGAAATGTTGGGTTAAATGGGCATCTTTACTGAAAGTTTCTCTAAAGCCTCTAAAATGCCAAAATGCACCATGAATCCCTAAGAAAAGGGGTGTATTTGGGGAAGCCGGGATGGCTCAGTGGGTTAAGAGCTCACTTTGCAGCCCCAGGGACTGAGGATTGAATCCCAGCCCCGGCCTGTGCGGACCCATATGCTGAACTAAGGAGTGCCCCCAGTTCAGTTCTTGCTGGGGTGAGACCCCGGCCCAGTTCCTGCCCTGTGCAGCCCCATGCCCACCTGTGGAATGAAACTATGTGGAAAAACCGATGATGTGCAACTATGGAGACTGTTCTGGGCTCTCTCTCTCTCTCTCTCTCTCTCTCTCTCTCTCTCTCTCTCTCTCTGTCAAAAACAATAAAAATAAATCTTTAAAGAAAAGGGGTGTATTTGTTTTCTATTGCTGCTATAACGAACTACCATAAACTTAGTAGCTTACAACAATACCAGTTTATCTTACAGTTTGGTAGTTCAGAAGTTTGCATGGATCTCACTGGGCTAAACAAGGTATTGGCAAAACTGTGTTTCTGGAGGCCTTTGGGGAGAATTTGTTTCCTTTTTCCCCAGTTTTTAGAGGCCTTTGGTGGTTCCATGGCTTGTGGCCCTCTTTCCCCTTCTTCAAAGCCAGCAACAATGCATCAATCACCACATCCCTTTCTCTGACCACAGTCAAGAAAATCTCCCTGCTTCTAAGGGCTCGTGTGATTAGATTTGGCCCATGCAGGTGATCTAGGATAACCTCTCTATCTCAAGGTCTGGGACCTGCATTAGATCTGCCAAGTCCCTTTTGTTATATAAGGAGACACATTCCCAGGTTCCATGGATTAGGACATAGACATCATTGTTCTGCCTACCACTAGGGGTACTGAAGTCTGTTGGCATCTCTAAGCTTATTTGATACATATAAAAAAAAAAGGTTCTGAACAGATTTTAGGCTCTTTGTATTCTAACAGTTGGCCCCAGGAGAAAAAAATGCATCAAGGAATGAATCTTAATCGTGGAATTTCAAGGACAGTGGCAACTGGTAGCAGTTGTGGACTAGCAAGCCCCTGACTTTTGCCCATTTATTTTACACACAAAGCCATACCTATCAGAAAGTCTATGATCTCTGCCTTGGACGTGGGGAGATGCATGTGTCCTTGATTGTCAAAGGCTGTGCCTTCATGGAGTATACAAAATCCAGCTTTAGCAGGCTAAACACTGCAAAGATGAAAACCTCTGGGTCTCCAGGGAACTCTTGGACCAGACTATTTGTTTACTGTGCAACCACAGGAGGAGGGAGGGACTGTCCGGGGGTGGAAGGAAGGTCAAGAGAGACTGAATGGGGGTGTATATGTTCAAGGCCTAGAGGAGACCGCATCTGGGAAAGCAGCATCACCATGCTGGCCTTTACCCCAGCAACTGATCAGCCAGTCAGAGCAGCATCTGCCTCTTGTATTTACCAGTGATGAGGTGTCTTGAGTTAGAAGAACCAATGAGAAAGAGGCATAATAATTCAAACCATCTTGTGTTGTCAGGAGGAAGGAAGGTGAAGGGTGAAAAGATACATTAGCCTAGGGCTGGGGGCTACTGCTGCTGCCCAGTTGCATCTCACAGTAGCTGTTGCTGACAGGGTATTAGGGTACTCTCCAAGGAACTTAGTTTCTTTCTTCAATTTCATGGGAAACTCCTTTCTGGACTATGCTTCTGCTTTTCTGCAGAACTACCTTGCTTTTCTTGGGTCTTCTCAAATCATTAGAACTTGCCTGACCTAGAATTTCTACTCTGATACATGCTGAATGAGGAGATACTAGTTATCAACTTTTATGCATTTGGCAGAAAAGAACTATAAGGTCAGAATGGACCACAGGTAAGAACAGAAGCAGTGATATGGCAGGGCCACTAAAAAACAAGGTATGATGGGAAGCTAAATAAGCTAGGTAGCTAATAGGAAGTACAAAATTAGACTGTTTTGCCCTGGCATTAACCTGGCCAGAGGTTTGTACTCTGGGACAGTCTTGGAAAATCTAGAGAATTCCCAAGTATTACTACTGTACTCAATTTACACATGAGGTAATCCAAACTCAAAGAAATGAAGTAGCTATGAGAGTTTCCATTGAGGAAGAGCAGAGTAGGATCTGAATGCTGCCAGTTTGTTATTTCAAGCCCAGTACTCTGGGTGTCACACACCTCAGCTCCAAATTAGGGGGTTCATTGAGAGCTAATGTTTAATAAACTTCAGCTTCTGGATGCCACATACTGTGGGAGGAGCGAATCTAGGGTCTCCCAGCATCCTATGTAGCGGGAGCCTCCACTTACTCCAACATATTATACATTTCCCCAAAACAGATGGGTGGGGCCCCTGACAGGCATTTTGTTTGCCTTTGTGGAAGAAGAATGGTGGAAACACGAGGGTTTCCATGGGTCTGAGGGAACAGGAATGGGGAGGGCCACCTGGTATCCACGTTGGCCAGTGACCCTCCTTAGTCTGTCCCCGAGAACTCCTGGCCTTGTGGACAGAGGACCTGTGGCAGAGGCTGCAGGAGTCGGTTCTGTGGAAGGCTGGCCTCCAGCAGCACTGCCTTCATGCCCAGATGCCAAAGGCACAGCCCAGCTCCAGCATCTCAAGGACTGGCCATTCTGAGAGCACTGGGAGGCCACGCCTACTCTTGGACATTGGCACCCTTGTAGCAGGCTCCAGCAGAGGTAAGATGTTCTCCAGTGGCCTCAGATACAGAGCAGGAAAGGAAGAGCCGGGCAGGTGCCAGGTGGGAACTGCGGGGAATGGACCAGTTGGTGAGTAAGCACGTGTGCCCTGGAAAACACCCAGATGACCTGGACGAGGCTTCAGAAGGGGAGCTGACTCAGGGCTGCATATATAGGTGTACACTGTACCTAACAGTGCCTAGTCAGAGGCATGAATGGGGACACAGTTTTTCTGCTTTGTTCACTCAGAGGAGGCACCTTTAAAAGTTTATCTGTCCAGAGGGGCCTCTTTTTTCTAATTCACATGAAGCACTGTGTGTGCTAATTGTGGCCCTGGGCCTCTCCTATGGAAGGGCCAGTGGGCTTTCTATTACTCTGGTCCTGTGGCTCCGCAGTGGTGAAGCCTGAGGCGATGAGTTCTTATACATATTGGTCTATCTATCCTTGTTCAAGGAGCTGGTGGTCCCATGAGAACTGAGCGGCAGCTGGGACAGCTCTTGGCAGAGCCAATCAGTGTGGGAAGGCTGACAGGATGATGGAGTGTCTGAGGGGTGGGTATGTTTGGGCTCCCATTGCTTCTCCACCAAGGCAGGCTTCCTTGCTTCCTCTCTCAGAATTGCCTCGTGGGGGGCTGGTGCAGACTGTGGAAAGTTTGCTTCTGACATGCAGAGGGGCCCAGCAGTGTGACGCATTCCTGCAGATCGGGGCTCTGCATCATTTTTCCAAGGGCAGGCCAGAGGTCAGAGGCCCCCAGGCTGGGAGAGGATGAGACAATTGGAAACAACTGAGTTTGGCTGAATATGGGAGCCAAGCACGGAGATGTTTGGATTGCACAGTAAGAAGCTGACCATGGCTAGATGTGAGATGATTCAGAGAAGAATTAAGTGAAGTGACAAGCTATTTGGCCTCTGCTCCTATCTCTACTCTCTACCCTAAAGGCTGGTCTGGAGGTATGGGTCTTCCCCAGGATTGGCCAACATTCTTCCTTTCTTAATTCTGAGATGGAGGGTCAGGGGGAAACCTGAGTTTGGAACCCTTCTAGAGAAATGTTAGAGGAACTCCTCATAATTCAGAATCCAAGGCTCACTGCTGGGCTTGAACAGGCCAGCGATGAGAAATCCAGTCTCTTGAGCCCGGATGGAACCACATAGGCTTGCTTCCCTTCCTCTTCGCCGGGGTCTTCAGGATATGTTGTCTCTGGAACGTTTCTATGCCTTTCTTCCAACACAGGCTCCAAAACTGAAACAGGGAGAAGAGATTCCAGAGACAGAGTGTGAAAAGCATCACCTCCTAACAGCCAAGGACAGAAATGGATCAATCTGATCCTGATTCTGGTTTTCCATCCAGGCCCCATGTGAGGAGATAGGGAAAGCAGTAGGCATTCTGAGAGAAGAGGCAGGGATGCTTGCCAGCTGTGGTCCTTGTGTTTTCATCAGGGAAGCTGTCATGTTGGGAAGCTGGCTTCTGTGTGTCCAGAACAGACCAACCCTTGACAGATTACCTGTGGTGCTGTCACACAGACAGGTGTGAGAGAGGCTCATCTGTCCCATTCATGGGCAGCATTTTCCTCAACTGCAAAAAAATTGAACCTGCTGGCTCCTCCCAGCAGTCAAAGGCTCTGTGTTCCACGTATCACCCTGTGTCCCTCACTAGAGTATAGAGCCACAAGGTAGGGCATGGCAGTTCTTGCTCATCATCAGATTCCCAGGACCTGGGCCAAGGCAGGTGCTCATTAAACACTGGTTAACTAACTGACTGACTGATGGAATGTGACACTAGAGAATAGCTAGCACATGATCTTGTTAGACTAAGCACTCTCAGATGACCTGCATTCACTCAAACATTTATTGAATATTTTGTGTCAGGTTCTGTGCCAATGCTAGGGGTATAAAAAAGCACAAGAGGGGAAGCCAGGATGGCTCAGTGGGTTAAGCACTCACTTTGAAGCCCTAGGGACTGAGGATCGCATCCCGGCCCTGGCCCTTGCAGACCCATATGCTGAACTGGGGAGTGCCTCCCATGTGGGAGGCCCCCAGCCCAATTCCTGCCCTGTGTGGGCTTCCCATCCACCTGTGTGGTATGAAACCATGTCAAAAACTGATGATGTACCACTATGGAGACTGCTGTGGGCCCTCCCCCTTCTCTCTGTCTCTCTCTGTCTCTGCCTCTCTCTCTGTCAAAAACAATAAAATACATCTTTTTTTTTTTAAAAAGCACAGGAAAACCCACCTAACATGGCATCTTATGAGCAATATCTCAGCATGTTCCTAGAGTCTGTGGAGCTCAAAAGAGGATGCAGCCCCTTTTCCACCCAAGCCTGGAGGCTGAGAGAAGGAAGGTCAGGAGGTGCTTCCAAGAGGGGTCTTGAGGGGAAAGCCGGGACGGCTCAGCGGGTTGAGCGCTCGCTTTGAGGCCATGAGGACCGAGGATCGAATCCCGGCTCCGGCCCAGGCAGGACCCACGTGCTGAACTGCGGAGTTCCCACAGTTTGGTTCTCTGACTGTCTCTGTCTCTGTCTCTCTCTCTATCTGTCAAAAAGTAAAATAGAAATAACTATGCACTGA
>PVKE010036436.1:0-16422 GCA_004027555.1 Craseonycteris thonglongyai | reverse complement strand
CCCCACCCCACCACCCCTACCGCCATCCCATCCCCCCTACCACCATCCTACACCTCCCTCGCCACTCCCCCACCGCATCTCACCTCCCTACTCCCACTGCTACCCCACCCCCCCTGGCCATCCCTGGCCTAATTCAGTCCTTCCTCCCTACCCCTCAGCCCCCTCAGGAGGGTGGTCCTGGCACATAGTAGGCCCTCAGTAGACACCATTGAATGGAAGCTAGCTCCTTAGTATAGTGGGAAGAGCTCTAAGGACGCAGTCCCAAGATACCTTGGAGTCTAGACCTGAATGTGATGCTGCACCTCTGTGATTTTCTTCTCCAGGCCTCAGTTTCCCTGCTCTATAGATAACCCAGAACAGCAGGCACCAGGGCCCAGTTTTGTGGAAGACAAGTTTTCCATGAACAGTGGGGCAGGGCGGGGTGGGCTGTTGGTGGTGGTGATGGTTTTAGGATGATTCAAGCACAGTACATTTATTGTGCACTTTATTTCTATTATTACTATACTGTGATATATAATGAAGTAATTATACTACTCACCATAGTGCAGAATCAGTGGGAGCCCTGAGATTGGGTTTTTTTGTTTTTGTTTTTGTTTTTGAGATTGGGTTTTGATGAGTCTGTAAGCATTTGATTTATGATGGTCTCTGTGTAGTCAAACCTCTCTGCTAATGTTCATCTGTATCTGCAGCCGCTCCCCAGCACTGGCATCACCGCCTCAGCTCCACCTCAGATCATCAGGCGTTAGATTCTCATAAGGAGCACAACCTAGGTACCTCACATGCGTAGTTCACAATAGAGTTCACACTCCTATGAGACTCTAATGAATGCCAGTGATGGGGAGCGGCTGTAAATACAGATGAAGATTGTTAGCTCACCTGCCACTCACCTCCTGCTGGGACCAATACCGGTCTGTGGCCCAGAGGCTGGAGACCCCTGATCTATAAGACTCTCCTGCGGTTAAAGGGCTGATCCTCACCTGCTATTGGCTGGGTTCTGTATGCATGGATGTGCATCCACCTGTAGGTCCCTCTTAGGCACTGGGTCCCCTCCCAGCCCCGTGCCTGTGGTTGCTGACGGCATCACTGGAGAGTTCGTTTCTAAAGCGCAACTTTGGCTGCTGGTGACCAGGCTTGAATTTACCGTGCCAGATGGTTCCTAAACGCCATTTATGGGCAGAAGTTCTTCTCAGAGGAGACGACAGCAGTGCCCTGCCTATGCTGCCAGGGCTGCCTCCACCGCCTTCCTTGGTCTAGCAACTCAGAACAGGCTCTTCCTAGCATCAGATAAGACGACTGTACCCACAGAGCAACCCCAGGCATCCGGCGCGCCCCACATGGAGGTTGGCAGGCACTCCAGTGCCGTCCCTGTTGGGTTTCCCCTGGGTTCTTCCGGGACACGTGGGCACTTGCCGGTGCGAGTTACTCCATAAAGATGATCTGTGCCCCTCTGTGCCAGCGCCAGATCCCCCTTTCCAGCCCCTGCCCCCTCAGAGGGAGCCACACATGCCTTAGGGGTGGTCCTAGTCCCCTTAACAGATGAGGCTGTGGCTCCGGGAGGGACTGTGACTGCACCTCACTCAGCTAGCAGCTCTACCCTCACATGGTGGTATTTGAGTTTCCAGGTGCTCCTTCTCCGTCAGCTCAGAGGAAATATTTGTTTTCTTTCTGCGCACAAAGCATGGGCGCGGTGTGTTTCTGTGAACACAAGGACCGGCGGTTAGAGTGTTCCTGGGGAGGGGTTTTCTGGTGATGTGGTGAGTTGGTGGCCTTACATCTCTGTGTCCTGAGACAGTGTGGCCTAGTTAGGGGAGCCGGTGCCCCGGGGCTTGTGCAGATCTGAGCTGGTTTCAGACCCCAGGGATCCAGGATTAATTGAGACAAGGCAGAACAGATGGATTGAATCTATCAGCAGCTTTATGTGACAGCCTCTTAACATGAAAGCACTTCATTACCCACTCATTTTGCCAGGGGTCCCAGTCCCTGTCTAAGTGGGAACTCAGCGGAAACAAGAGGCCCTGGTCCAGATGGAATTACAAGCACAGAGCCCCAGGGGCTGGGCCCTGAGGATAAATCCTCAGGCTTACACCTCCTCTCAGCAGCTAAATTAGAAAATTGTACTCCTGGTGGGACGACCCCACAGAGTGGCTGCTGCGCTTGGTTTTGGGGTCAAGTCCCTGTTGCTCTCAGGTGAGGGGACACTGTGGGACACATGATTGGTTGGGGGTGGGCAGCAGGCTGCAACTATCACCAATCACTATGGAAGATCTGAGGCCAGTCAGCTGTGTAAGGTGCCCAGGTTTGTGCCATCGGGAAGCTGGTGTACAGGGGACAGCTCACCAGCCCAGAGGGTCCAGCCCTGACCTTACTCTGGGTGCTGCCACTGAACCCCATCCCCAGTGTTTCCTCAGAGTGACAGTGGTAGTAATACTTGCTCTGACCACCTCATGAGAGTGGTGGGAGAGGAGGGGGAGCCCTCCCTGTGGTTGGTGTGTATTTGCCAAGGCCAGGTTGTCTGGCAGCTTTCGTTTGGGCCAAGCAGTTGTTGAAGGGTGCTGGGGAGCTAGGTGTGGAGGTGTGACCCTTGGAGGAGCGCTAAGTGACCGCATGAGCGTAAACCACATGGTGTGTGGGAACCCTGCAAGGCTACTCCAGGACGTGGTTGGTCTCTCTCTGGGGTGCCCTGTGGGTGTCTCAGCCTTTGGGAATCCCTAACGCACCCCCCTGTGATGACCTGGGCTAGGGTTGTGCATTTCGGGCATTGTTATCACTGAGGATTAGAAGTATCTCCTCTCTCGGGGCACTGGAATAGGCTGGGAACCCTGGCGTTCGTGTGAGACCACTTCTGGCTGTCACTCTATAGTTTAGGAATGTAAAATTAACCTCATTTGCTTCCTTTGCTCATAAAACTATCACATTTGGGTTTTTACAGTTGGAACGCATGGTATTCAAACTGGCATTACCAATTCACTTTGAAACTTTTTTAACTTTCGTTAATATCTACAAGCTGTGGGATCTTCAGGCCTGGTTTACAGGCCTAGGAAGTAACTTACGGAGGAAACCCTGTCATGGTAGTGGAACAAAGCAGTTGGTTTTCAATATGTGTTCCCTCATTAGTGTGTGAGAGAAAGACACCTCTTCCAAAAAAAGAGGTTTGTTTCTTTAAAAAAACAAAAAACGAAAAAACCTTATTTAGTATTTTCTTACAGTCTAATTTGGTCATCTGTCACTATTAGCATCTTTTTTTGCTGCCTTTGAGTGGCGAGTTGATAGACAAGGCAAAATGTGAAAGTGCAACAGAAGTGAGCATCCAAGCCTTAAGAGTTCAAGGGGAGTCATTAAGGGCCTCAAGAGTGGCTGCATGGAGGAGGTAGCATTTTCACTGAGCTTTGGAGCACACGTGAGTTTCTAACTGGTGGTAATTAGGGCTGTGGATGTGTGGCAACCAGAGAGCGTATAGTGCAGTATAACCGGCGGCCTGCCTCGCTGGCCACACAGCAGTAACACATGCCTCGGCTCTCTCCGTCGCCTGGTGGACTCCTAAGCACTCTCCCCAGCCCAGCTCAGCAGCTGCCTCCTCTGGGAAGCCCTCCCAGACTTGTCTGGACTGAGCTTGGCAGTACTGCCTGTGCTGTGCTGACACCTGTGCTTTTGTGCTGGGATTGTCTACCTGTCTGCCTCCCCAGCAAGGCTGAGCGTTCTCCTCCGCTCACGGCAGGCACGGTGCTGTGTGCATCTGGACTAGCGGAAGCTGACCTCAGGGTGAGCGCTGTGTGAGTGCAGCTGCGTGCACACCCAGGCTCATGATTTTCAGTATAGGCTCTGAGAACGTGGGTAGGCTCTGTGTGTTTCTTTGGCTGTATGGAAGGCACACTTGTCTGGATCACTTTGATCTCCTTGGAAACCGTGAGCATAGCATCATCTTGCTCCTGAGCGCCTGTCCTGAATGTCAACCTTTCTGGGTTTCCCTCTCATTTACTCTGCATTACAAACTCCTGTTCAATGCCCATGAAGGCTCATTGCGTGGACCTAAATCAGTTCCTGGCCTTTAGCTGCTTTTTTCCTTCCCAGCAGAGTCTAGACATAAAATCTAGTTGTATTTGGGGTGAGAAAAAGATTTCTTCATGAAATCATTGTTCTTAATACAGCAATCCCAGTGTTTGGAATGGAAACAAGATAACCTTTGCTGCACGCCCACACACACACACACACACACACACACACAAGTGTTCACACCCTGCAACTTTCCCCAACCGGGCCTTTTTTACCCCAGCAGAGAAGATGGCCTTTCTGTTTGGGCTCATACAGAGGTCAGCATGGGCCCTGGCAGGATTTTAAGCCTGTGTGGTGAGGCCCCTGCGTTGCCTCAGGTAGTTGTGGCCGGATCCGTAAGCCTCAGTCTTGGAGGGAGCTTTCCCCTCCCCCTCCCCCTTGGCCAGGGTTCCCAGGGCTGTCAGCCAGCCCCTGCCGGATCCCCTCCCTGTCAGGCAGCCTGGGTTCTGGCCTCAGGGCTCCTTCTCAGCTGATGGAGGCTTTGTATTTACTGATAGGAGAGGCTGGAGTGCGGTTTGATTTTAGGGGTGGGGGTGGGGTTCTAAAAAAAAGGTAATCCACAACATTTTTCTTCTTAGATATATTGTGAATTGTCTTAGGAAAGGGTTTTTTAAAAAATGGTAGTGGACCTGTCATGTTCACAGCTCAATATCTGATAAACAAGTGCTGCTGGCTGTGTGTACTTTGTGTGGAAAGCCATGTCCAGGAGTTAAAATCACTTAATTTATGCCCAGCGTGTCCAGCCTTGTGGCTTCCCTGGGCTACATCAGAAGAACTGTCTTGGGCCACACAGAAAATACCGTATTTTCCGGAGTATAAGACGACCGGGCGTATAAGACGACCCTCTAATTTTACAGTTAAAACATAGGTTTAGACCTATATTCGCTGTATAAGACTACAGCCTCGGAAGTGGGGGGTAGTCTTATACAGCAAATATAGGCCTAAACCTATGTTTTAACTGTAAAATTAGGGGGTCGTCTTATACGCCCGGTCGTCTTATACGCCGGAAAATACGGGGTATGCTAACACTAACGATAGCTGGTGAGCTTTAAAAAAATCACAAAAAAAAATCTCACAATGTTTTAAAGTTTACGAATAACGTTGGGCTGCTTTCTGAGCTGTACGGGGCTGCTTATGGGCGAGGGTTGGACAGCTCGATTTAAGATGAAATTACCGCATTACAGAATATTTAGAAAACTGCAGGAAAACTTGTTTTTGTCTTGATCACGCTAATAGAGTTCTGTCATTTTTGTTAATTCCCGTTGATGGGTTCTTTTTATTTTAGTGTATTGTTCATGCTGTACATACAATGAGGTGTCCTTTGATTCGTTGAAACATTGTTTGTCATCTTCATAACCAGCATGAGATGCCGTGTCCCCTTTGCTGGACCCCTTTCCAGTATGTTCTGTACTTGACTTTGTATTTTGAGGTTTGGGTCCGGGTATTGTTCTGCCCTTGACAGTTTGACTGTGAAGGAGACAGTTTAGTAGGAATTTGGAGTACACACACTTGCTCTCAGATGAGTTGAGGGCATCATTTTAAGGGGTCTGAGCTGAGTCTGCCCCTGTTGTTAAACCAAGGGAGGCCATCCTGGGAGAAAGCGTGGGCTCATGGTAGGGCTTTTGGGACATTCAGCTGCCTTGGTAGCGGGGAGGGGGGGTGCGGAATTTGTACAAGCTGTGGGTAGAGACGGTTACAAAGGAATTAGGAGGCCTGGCCCCCCTCAGGGACCTCACAATTTAATGGGAGGTGACTGGACAAAATGCAGAAAATGGGCTTCATCTCTAAGTCCTGGAAGCTATGGGGTCATGTCAGGCCCGAGGGGCAGGCTAGGTGGATTGAGGGCTCCAGGCCTGTCCTGGGGTCTGTCTTTGCATCTGCCCCTGTTGTGCTACCGGGCTTCTGCCTGCCCCCCACCCCCCACCCCTTTTATCCAAGGACTTAGCACTGCCCATACCCACAAGGTGCAGACACAGGACACTCAGAGGCGTCCCTGGGAGGAGTGAGGTTTGAGAGAGTTTGGGGAAGGAAGCAGTGTTTAGCCCGACAGCTGGCTTGTGTGAATGCTTGGTGACAGAAGGTGATGACAGGGGCCCAGCGTGACCTCTTGGAGCCAGCTTCGAATTGCAGCCTGGGCCCGGTGTTGGGTTTTGAGACCCAGGGAGGAGCAGTACTTGCTAGTGGGACAGGCGTTAGGCAGCCATGATGCCGTGGGTCTGAGTGCTGGTCTTGTTGGCTGTAGGTTGGCTCAGAGGTCCTGCCGCCCACCACAGCCACTGACTTAGCTGTAATCAAGAGTGAGTTTTGCATGTAACCAGGCGCCTCTGGAATCTGCTCATCGCCCTCTGCTAGCATCCTTCCTGTCTCTGGCAGAGCTCTATGACCTGCGAAGTCTGGGACGGGCACCCCCTCCCTGTTCTCTGCTTTCCCACCCAGTACATTTGTTTTGTACTCGTCAGGAGAGCATTCTAGCAGGAAGGGGGCATTTTCCTTCCACTCACCTTCCTGGTTCTCTTAGGACTTCTGTTCACCGCCGAGGGCCAGTGCCACAGGCCTTGAGACTGCCCCTCCTGCTCCCCCAGGCCACCCTGGGTTGCCTCCAGAGGGCAGGATCAGGAAGCTGGGCATCCCAGGGCCACTGGCTTTGACTCCGCCCCGGGACCCACCAGCTGGGGTGACAGACACTTCCTGGGGAGGGTCCTTGCCTCTCCCATCCCTCCCCTTTTATTGTGACAGGGACATTGGAATTGATAAGACCCCAGATTTAGATCTGCAGCCTGGGTGGCGTACATTACAGAGAACTTTCCAGCCCCCTTGCTGAGAGGCCAAACACACCCATCCTCCACAGATCCGTTTTTTGTGACTTTTGCTTTGGTTTAAAGCAGTCGCCAATGGGATCCTTCCAGGATTTGCACGTCATGCAGTTTCATTTATGGGAGGAGGACTCGGGGTTTCCCTAGCATCTTGGATTAGCATCTGAGAGCAAACCCAAGGTGATACAGAGTCCATCCGGGTCTCCAGTTTTTTCACACCCCTCCACCCCCTCCCTGGGGCAGGGTCTCCAGGGCAACCATACTTCAAGCCTCGACTCTTCTTTCCTGCCTGACAGGACACTAGATTTGGGTGAGGAGACACAGGCGGCATCAGGGCGTGTGTGCCCTGCTTGGGGATGTGGCAGTGGCCTTTGTGACAACCTGGGTGGCAGCAGGAGGTTCCAGATTCGGAGGCTGCAGATGGATGCCGCTGGGCTTGCTCTCTCCATTCTCCCTGGGTCCCACCCTCCCCAGCCAACTGGGGTGTGACCAGGAGCCCACCTAGCAGGCCCCTCTCAGCTGCGGCCTGCACAGTGGCTTTCTGTTCCCAGTGCCAGGTGGGAGGGTCCATCGTCAGCAACCTCCTCACGTCCCCACTAGATGGAGGACCTGGCCCGGTGCCCCAGAGGCCCCGCCGACCCAGGGGATGAGCTCGCTTGGCTTTCCTTAGGGACTAAGGGCCCCCAAGTCCCTTAGTCCCTGGTGTTGGAGAGCATGACAGCCGCTAGCTATGTGTGACTGTTGAGATCTCCGGGTGTAGCTAGTGTGATTGAGGGATTTTTAGTTCAGATTTAAAAACTGATGCTTGATTCAGGTGTTAGAAAACTGTTAAATGTGTTTGGAATACCTTGTATGTGCAAAGCTACATTTTCAGATGGAGTGTCTCCAGTGAAAAACTAGCTTCAGATTGAGAGGTGCTGTGAGGATAAGCTGCACTGAATTTCAGAGATGTCAGAATAATGTAAATTAGCTCATTCATGTCTTGATGTCAGTTATGAGATGAAATGATAATTGTGTGAGATGAAATGACAATTGGAATACATTGGCTTAATTAAAGTATATTATGAATATTTTCACCTGTTTTTTTTTACTTTAAGGTAGTTACTGGAACATTTAAAATTAATGCATATCTTGTGTATTCCATTGGACAGCTCTGCCCCAGGCCCTCACACTGCTGACCCCACTTTTGCTGGAAATGGGATTGGTGGCCCTGTGGGAGAAACAGCTAAGTGTTTTTGGCCACAGGATTAGATCCTAGGAGATCCACGGTGTGTTGAAAGAAACAAATCAAGAATAAAAACATCATCTGTTCATAAAACATTGCTTTGTAATTGCACAAGTGACATGTTTCTTGGGGGAAATTAGAAAGTACTCATTAAGCAAAATTAAACATCCTGTTTTGAAAGGAGCATACATGGGGTTTCTAGCAATATTCTCTAGCAGTGTTGCCAGCAATCTTTTACTTAGATAACCATTAGCATAAAAATAGCACTAACGTGGTTTCACGTGCCGCGTCTCCTTTATAAGCATGTACACTTTTCTCCCAGCACCCTGGTAAAAGGGCTGGTACTCCAGACACTTGGGCCACGGCAGAGAGAAACCAGCCTGGACTTCAAAAGGGACTGTAGGTGGTTGGAGAGGGATAACAAGTGAACCTCCTACTGCAGAAGTTGGGCGGAGAACCTCCTATTATGGAAGTCAGGTGGAGCACTTGAGTTTCATACTGAGGTGGGGTAGGGACCCCACGACTCTAAGCATCTTTCTTTTTGCTGGATGAGCCCTGGAAAGTGCATTTCACTCGTTTTGCTTGTGGTGTGTGCTTTGCCCCAAGGTGGAACTGTGGGATCCTTCAGTGAATCAGTTCAGTTGAGAGACAGTTTTTGTGTGTGTTGGATTTTTCCAAGTCTTGAAGGAGGGCTGAGACTGTTACACAACTCAGATTTGTGTTCTGTCCAACACAAGTATTTGCCACCTGAGACATGTTTGCTCTCTGATGTGGTGACATGGGACCCTTATAATAAAGGCTTTCTCCAGCATTGAGTGGAGGGAGGCTGGGTGTGTGGGGAGTGGGGTGCACCTCGTGGTTTAGCATCCCCTCCCCCAATTCCTGGTGCAGACAGGAGCCACAGACAGATGATAAGGAGAGAGGGGAAAGTCATTCCATATGTCCTCCAGTGCCATAGTCCTCTCCCAGCAGCTTGCCCAGGCCACCATTCTAATCTGATGATTCAGAAGTCGTTCTGGGTGTTCCGCTGGGCCCCAAGGGATTAGCCAATTGTGGAATCAGCCCCCTTTCCTTTATCACTGCTGGTTGGCAGGATGCTGAATGCAGATGCCTCGCGTTATGCAATAGAGGGACTCCTGAAAACTGCTGTGTCCCAGTGGAAACATTTTTTTAAAGGCACCACTTTTGTTGGACTGAGAATATATATAAAACCTACCTCCTTACTTGCCTTCCATAAAATTAGATTTTTATCTTTTGATTTGTGAAAAATAAGGCCCATCCAGGCAGGGAAGACGACCTGCCCTCTAAGTGGCGGGTGGGCGGGCACGCGAGCTGGCACCCTCTGAGGTTAGCTCGTTAAAGACGCCTGAATGTGGGGGCATGACTGATGGCCGGTGCCTGGGGTGAGGGCCAGAAGGCAGCTCGACTGCCGCGCCACCTCTCTGAAGGGTGCAGATTAGCTGTGATTTATTCCTGTCCTGGGGAAGTCACTGCCGTAAATGAGAGACGTCTCCCTACAGGCAACCTGTGCCAGAGACTGCTCAATGCCAGCATCCTGAACCATCAGCTTAAAGAGACCCAGGAGCGTCTCTAATCTTCATCTTGTATTTTTGTTAATGCACAAGCAAACTGTACCATAAAGATAAAGACATCGTTTAAAAAAACTCATCCCCAATCCTGCTATCCATGTATGCGATAGATCTTCTTTTTCCCAAGGTGTCCCTGCTTACGTAGACATAATCGTTATTTGGTTATGATCAAGGCAGTCATACCATTAGGGCTAATTTTTCACATTTGTTTATGTCCCAGATATTCCTTCCTCCTGCACAGTATCTTCATAGTTACCGTGCAATAGCTGAATGTCATCCAGTGACTTGATAAACTGTCATTTTCTTGATTGTCATTTATTTTTCTTCCTGCTCTTAACGGTCTCTTTCCCCCTGTGTCTCTGTAGGAAGTGCTCCAGCAGCTGATCGTAATGAATTTGCCCAATGTTTTGATGATTGGCAAAGACCCGCTGTCCGGTGAGTGAAAGCCGCCCCCCATAGTGCTTGGCCAGTACCATCGGCTCTGGGCAGCTGTTGGACGCAGAGCTCTGGCTGTCAGCTGGGAGCCAGCACGGTGAAAACACATGACCCTTTGGGGGAGATTTTAAAGGGTGGGTTTATTGCCCTGAGGCATGAAGCCAAGAGCGCATTTCTTCCTTAAGAATGAGTCCTCTTGACCCTTCAGATGTGAGGGTGCAGGCAGGCAGGGCTCTGCTTCCTGGGACTCGGGGGCCTGAGGCATAGGGTGGACTCTCCAGGGCTCTCCTGCTCAGTGAGTGTGGGAGCCATGACACCGTCGTGGGTTTTGCTCAGTGAGCGTGGGATCGGTGATACCGTCATGGGCTCTCCTGCTCAGTGAGCGTGGGAGCCATGACACTGTCGTGGGTTCTGCTCAGTGAGCGTGGGATCAGTGATACTGTCGTGGGGTCTCCTGCTCAGTGAGCATGGGATCGGTGATACTGTCATGGGCTCTCCTGCTCAGTGAGCATGGGAGCAGTGACACCATTGTAGGGTCCCCTGCTCGGTGAGCGTGGGAGCCATGACACTGTCGTGGGGCGGGGACCTGTTGGTACAACATTAAGGTTCTTTTGCGGGAACTCGCATCTCTTCCACCAGATCCTGTGGTGCTTTTGTTATCTCCACAGCAGATCTTACCAGGATGTCTTGTCATGTCTGGGTCTACGTCTCCCACTGGAAAGGGTTCCAAGTTCTAGTCTCAGACACTGAGTTTGATCTTGAAAGGCTGAATGAGATGTGCTCCCGAAGTCTTCCCAACAGTCAAAGATAATTCTTTCTTGTCAATTAACTCGCTGGGTGTACTAAACAGGCTGACAGTTTCCTCCTTTCCACACCCATGGCTCATGGACATAAGCTCACAGGCCCCAGGGATACATGTATTGCTGGGACTTCTCTTGTTCCAGTGGGGACTTGAACAGTGTTTTGGAACTTCAGGTCTGGAGCGTCTTAGGAGGTGAGCTTCCCTCTCCTGGCATCTCCTCATCCTGCGCTCCCTGGAGTCCAGCCATCCTTGCTCCTGTCCATATGACAGTAGACAAAGTTGCCTTGAGGCAGGAGCGGGAGAACCCTGAGTGGCCAGCCAAGGACATTACTCATAGAGGAGCAGTTCTCGTTTAGTGTCACAGCCCTCAGAGCATAGCAGCGGCTTCTGGGGGCACCCGGCCAGGTGTGGCTGGGCATTAAATCGCTTTGCCCAGGGGTGGGGTGGGCTTCCCCTGGGTCCCAGCTGCTCATGTGTCTGCCTGGCCTCTGCATGAGCCCTCCTGGCACAGCCCTCAGCATGGCGGCTCGTGGACACACCCCGTGCACGTTGGCTTTGCAGGGTCCACCCGGCCCGCCTGGTGGCTCCTAGCAATACATGCCCTTCCTCCCCCGCCCCCCGTGCATCAGTAACAGGGAGCCTTTGGTTTGCCTCCTCTCCTGTGCCCGCTCTGCCTTTGGGCCATTTGTTTCCTGGCCTCATTGCATGGCTCCCCCAGGTAGAAGGTACCAGCTGCAGCCCACCCGAGCCACAGTTGCAGGGATAGCTGGGACCTTCATGATTTCTGTAGTAACTTCAGGAAGGTGGGGATTCTGCTTTGCTGAGCAGAGCTGTGCTGCATCTCCTGATTTCTTTGGGGTCTGATACTAAGGGGAGAGGAGAAAGGTGCCTTGGGAGGTTGGTGGTTCATGCTTAGCTGTCCCCTTGATTTGGGGACAGCCACATAAGGTGACCAGAGAAGGCAGAGGAGCAGGAAGGAAGGAAGGTTGCTCGCTTCTTGAGCCATTGGTTAGCTCCCCATGTGGTGGACATTGTACATGTATGAAAACATGGAAGTGAAAATGTGCTTCTGGGCTGTGGCTGTGCCATCTCCAATTATGGAGGAGAAAGCGGAGGCTCATCGAGTTTAAGTGACAGGTGCATGCTCACCCAACCCAAAGGCAGAGGGATGGCCTGAAACCTGTCTACCCAACCCCTGAATCTGAGTTCCCCTTGTATCACACACGGATGTGTTAAATGTTAGGTGCACTGCCAGTATTCAACCACTTTGACCTATAAAAAGGGCAGTGGATATGGTGCAGCCTAACATTAAACATGTCCTCCTCCCCCACCCAGCCACCCTGTCACCTCATCATATCTCAGAGCTTGGCTGCCTTCCTGTCCATGCAGGTCCTTCCCCGTTCCTATCAGTGTCCCCGCTGCCTGCTGCCCTCTGGGGACTGCTATCCACAGGGTACCTGCACACCCTGCACCCTGGCTCCACCCTCCCCGCAGAGTCTGCTCCAGCAGCTCTGTGAACCTCTGGGGACATAGAGCTTGTCTGTGTGCAGAGAACACAGGCCCCCACCTGGGGTCTGGTGCTGAACAGAAACATCGGCAGAGATGTGGAGGCTTATTTAAAACAACAGCTTTTTTAAGGTATAATTTGCATACCGTAACATTTAACCCGTGTTAAGAGTATGACTTAGTGATTTTTTTCCCCATAAACGTGGACTTCTGCAACCTTCACCACAATCTAGTTTTGAAACATGATGGGGAAGCTGATTTTTAACTGTGACAGGTGACTGAGGTGCCCCCTGGCACCCAGCACGGCATGGAATCCGTACATGTGGATCAGAGAGGCTGTGGCCCAGCTCGGAAGAAGCTGGGGAGAAGGGAGGTGATCGGGGGGAAGATGAGGACGAGGACCCCACAACGAAGGGCAGGCTGCACATGCTGGGGGGCGGGGGGCTTCCCAACCAGGATGTCAAGCGAGACCACAGGGCTGCGAGCTGGGTGCACGTGTGGGTGGGCTCGGGCTGGGGTCCCAGGGCTCGGAGAGCAGAGGTTGGCAGACCCACCAGCCAGATGTCACAAAAACTGAGTGCCCACCCGAGGGGAAGGGGCCTATTTATGGAATCGTGCTTTCTGTTTTACACTTTAAAAATAGATGTGTGGAGCATTGGGGGTTTCTTTGTAAATAAAGAAGAAAGTTGGCTTTTTCTCTGGTGGTTGCCTGGAAGGCGGGAGGGGAGCTGTTTTTTACTAATTCTGTCATGTGTTTTGGGAGCATGCCTGCGTTCTCTTTGGCTGATGTTGACCGTGGACCGTTATTTATAACATTTCACAGCTTTGGGTTATTTTTTGTTTTTGGCAAATGCACCTCATTGGACTCAGGTTCAGGGGCAGGACAGATCGCAGCCGAGCATCCAGTTCACACAGGGACTGTGGAAAGATCCCGAGACACCAAGCGCTTGTCATCCTACCTCTGACCTGAGAAGTGTCACAGCTCACACGATATAAGATCTTTATGTCTCAGGACCTCCTGCACCCATCAGACAAAACGGATGCTCTCTTTTGTATTCTGCCCTGAGGGGATTTGCGGACAGTGTAGTGGATGTGAGAATGCCCTTCAGAGACTTTAAATTGCTTTTAAAAATCCCTCAGAGGTGGCCCCTCTTGGTCCCACCCTCATTGTCTGACTTCCTGACGTTTGTACCTTAGATCAGCACTGTGGATGTCCTCTGTGATTGTGTGTGGTCCAGCTCTCTCTCAGCTGTTCCTGTCCCTGGGAAAGCACCTCGTGCCTGTCAGCCCCACTTCTTGTGACCCCACTCTGAGCCCGTCCTTCACGTGCATATGATGGCACTTAGCAGAGAAGTCTATTTCCTTGGCAGCTGGTCCATGTCCAGACTCCAAGATGGGGTGTCATAGGGTGTCCCTGGTTTTGTTTTGGGCAAATCCTACCCTTTTCTCTCCCCCACCCCCGTTCCTTCAGACAGGTGCCTCGGCTCTGCCTTCAGAAAACTTGAGCTTTCTCTCCTCCCAGCCCACTGCCACCCGGTTCCAGCCGCCGCCGTCTTCTGCCTGCCGAGGCCCAGAGCGGTCCAACCGCCTGCCCGCTCTGCCTTGTTGCTGGTGGTCTGTTCTCAACATGGCAGCCAGAGTCGTCCTCTTAAAAAGTCAGTCAGATTATGTCACCGTTCTGTCTCCACTGCCCAGCACTCTAGGGCCTGTGCACTGGCTGTTCCCTCTGCCTGGAACACTCTTCCCTCAGATACTCACAACAGCGGCTCCTTCACGTCTTTGCTCAACAGCCCACCGGACCTCCCCATTTACAGCTGTAGCCCCTCCCTTGGGACCCCTGTTCTTATCTTACTCTGCCTTCCTTTTCTTTCATAGCATTTATCCCCCAATATACCCCATCATTTACTTAGTCTTTCATGTTTGTGCATTGCTTGTCTTTCCCCCTCTGGGATATAATGTCCCATGAGGGCACGAATCTTTGGAGGTTTTGTTGTTGTTGTTGCCAGCATCTTCTAAGTGTCATAGTAGGCACATAGTAGGTGCTCAGTGAATGTGGCATACATGCTAGAGACCTCCCTTACCTCCTTCCCACTCCTTGCCCCCCCTTCCCTACTCCTTCAAGCTGGTTTCTTACCAGTGTTAACCACGTGCTCTCACAGATGCACAGGTCGAGGGGCAGTGGTCAGGGTCAAGTGAGAGCCTGTCTCTGCTCAGCACTGTGTGTGTGGCACCCCAGGCTGGAGAGAACTGCCCCCCTCCACACACACACCGTCTAGCCAGCTGTGCACCCGTTCAACATACTTACGTGGTTTATCCCAGAGTGTCTGCTACAAGAAGTCGTGTGAAAACCAGGAGACCACAGCGTCTGCTTTACCTGTGAAGTGAGGGCAATTGTTGGACTAGAACTGGACCAGCTCCCCAGTCCGCTGAAGCCTTGGTTTCTCGGCAGCCAGGCCTGTCACTGTCTCTGTCTCTGTCTCTGTCTCTCTCTCACACACACACATGACTAGATTTGTATGACAGGAAGCCAACACATTCATTTCTGCAGTGAATCATAGAACAGTCGTGCTGGAAGAGAGTATTGTTGTTTCTGCCAAGTTTGTATGCGAGTGCAGTAGTGGTATTCACATTTGTAAACTGCTGATCCACCTAAGCCATTTAGAACAGAGGGGAGGGGGCCCCGGAGGTGCAGAAACCCCGGCCCAGAGAGGGAAGGGAGCTCAGAGGCGCCTAGTGCGGTGGTCCCACAGGTAAGAGAAGTGGTTATCGTCGTAAATTGCACAGCCGGTTAAATATGGGGATGGTCAGCCGCTGGTCCCAAGCTGTAGGACCAGCCCCCATCCTTGTGCTGCTTGCTGTGTCTTATGTTCTAAATGTCAGGCAAGAATCCCAGGTCCACGGAGGGGCTGCCCCACAGTCACACCCTGCAGGGTCCTGTCTGAATGCAGCTGGAGCCTCTGAGAACAGCAGGGGTGTTCCATCCCATTTCTCCCTCTTACAGGACTCTTGGGGACACAGAGAGCACTTTGAGGAATCGGAGCCTCTGGGCACACAGAGGCCACGGCTGTCCTTCCTCACAGCTCAGTGCAGGCCCCTGAGGACACCCGAGGGCCAGTTCCTGCTCCTCCCAGTGCAAGACCAGAGGGCACTCACGTCCCCACTTTATGAGCAGGCTGCCCCCAGCCAGAGGGCACTCACGTCCCCCCATTATGAGCAGGCTGCCCCCAGCCAGAGGCTCACAGAGGAGCTCAGCCCCAGCCTCTTCAGTGTCCAGCATGCTGGGTTCATGGGAGCCTGGACACGTGCGTACAGGCTGTCCCTGCTCGGGAAGCCCCCGTCCGCGCTGGCGCAGGGAAGGGAGGAAGACATGTTCAGAATACATCTGTTCCAGGTGAGAGGAGTGAGCCTGTCCCACCCAGTGCACAGCAGGTCATGAGTTCTGCCTGGGCAAGTCAGGAAGACTTCCTGGAGGAGGTGGTATGTGACAAGTGTCCAAGAGCAGAGCAGCAGCAGGAAGATGTCCCAGGCGGGAGGAGCTCAGAAGGGTGCTGGGAGTCCCATGGGGAGCAGCAGGCTCAGGGCACAGGGAGACAGTCTTCTGTCACTGCTGACGGTTACCGGTAGGTTTCTGAGGCTAGAGAGCAACAGATCCCTTGACAATTGGAATTTAATATTTAACCCTCTCAGTGTTTACTTGCTCTCCTGTCCGGGGCGTCCTTGAAGTGCTTTTTGGGTCCCATGGAAACCTTCCCTCACCATCCACACCGCACAGCTCTGCCTTTTGATGGCTGGCTGGGAAGCTGGGAGGGCCCTGCTCACCTCCCATGGCAGCTGGGGACAGCGGCTCAGAATCTGGTGTGTTAGGGACAGTCTTCTTGCCACTGAGAGTGTTCTTTTAAAAAGAGAAAAGGTTGCCTTCCTTTCATTGCCGTCACCCTGCGCTCCTGCGCTCCTCTGAGCCCTGCTTGTCCCCCAGTGCCCTGCTTGTCCCACTACCCCCCC
>PVKE010036435.1:0-16403 GCA_004027555.1 Craseonycteris thonglongyai | reverse complement strand
TGTTGATTCTTCCAATCCATGAACATGGAATGTCTTTCCATTTCTTTGTAGCCTCTTTAATTTCTTTTAAGAGTGTCTTATAGTTTTCAGTGTATAAGTCCTTCACATTCTTTGTTAGATTTATTCCTAGGTATTTCATTTTTTTGTTTGCAATGGCAAAGGGAATGGATCTTCTCATCTCTCTTTCTGAAGTTTCATTTTGGCATACAAAAATGCAGTTGATTTTGAGACATTGATTTTGTATCCTGCAACTCTACTGTATTTGTCTATTATTTGTAATAGATTTCTGATAGAGTCTTTAGAGTTTTCTATATACAGGATCATGTCATCTGCAAAGAGTGACAGTTTGACTTCTTCTCTCCCGATTCTAATACCTTTTATTCCTTTCTCTTGTCTGATTGCTCTGGCTAGAACTTCTAGTACTATGTTGAACAGCAGTGGTGATGGAAAAAAGTTTTTATTGTAGTTATTTCTTATGCTCTTCCTTACTTTATGTAGATAAATCCAATTTCTGACCTGTATTATTCTCCTTCACTTAAAAATATTTTTTTAATATTTCTTGCAAGGCAGTTCTGCTGGCAACAAAATCCTTCAAGCTTCATTTGTCTAAGAAAGTATCTCTTCAAAACTTTAAAGGATAATTTTATAGAGTACAGAATTCTAGTTTGGCAGTTTTGTTCCTCTCAACATTTCAAATATTTCACTCCTCCATCTTCTTGCTTGCATGGTTTCAGAGGAGTCTAATGTAATTATTTGTTCCTCCCTATGTAAGGTATTTTCCTCTGGCTTTTTTCAGGAACTTTTTTATCTTTAATTTTCTGTAATTTGAAAATTATATGCTGAGGTATAATGTTTGGGGTTTTTTTGGGGGGTGGCATTTTTGGGCTTTGTGTTCCTGGAGCTTCCTAGATCTCTGGATTGGTTTCTGATATTAATTTGGGGAAATTCTGTCATTATTGTTTTAAATATTTCCTCTGTTTTTTTCTCTCTTTCTTTTCCTTTTGGCATTCCTATTACATGTACATTATACCTTTTGTAGTTTTCCTATAGTTCCTGGATATTTTTATTACTTTGGGGGGGTTTATTCACTTTGCTTTTAAATTTTGGGGTATTCTATTAGTAGGTCTTCTCGCTCAGAAAGTTCTTCTTTAGCCATGTCCAGTCAACTAATAAACCCATCAAAGTTTCTTCTTTTCTTTTCATATTGTTGGGTATTATTCCTTTTTCTTTTTTTCTTTTCATGTGTATGTGTTGTTGTTGTTGCTATTGTTGTTGTTGTTGCTGTTGCCTGTAAATTCTGTGTCATACCCAAGAAATCAGTGTCAAATTCAGTATCATAAAGCTTTTCCCCTATGCTTTCTTCCAGCAGTTTTATAGTTTCAGGTCTTATGTTTAGGTTTTTAATCTATTATGAGTTAATTTTTGTATATAATGTAATTTGGGTCCAATTTCATTCTTTTGTATATGGATAGATATTTAGTTTTTCCACCACCATTTGTATGAGAAACTATCATTTCCCTCATTGACTGGTCTTGGCACCTGCTGGAAGATCATTTGGCCATATTCATAGTGAGTTCTTTCTGGGAAGCTATTCTAGTCTATCTACCCAGTACACACAGTTTTCATTACTGTAGCTTTGTGACATTTGAAAATCAGGAAATGTGAGACTTCCAACTATGTTCTTTTCCAAGACTTTCTGGGTTATTTGATGATTTTCCATTTTGTTTTTAAGTGCAATGTTTCTATATTCAGGTCAGAGAGACTAGAGCAGCATTTATGAAAAGCAGAATGGTCAAATAAGAGGAAGGGACTCACCCTATCGGTGCTGTGATTCAATGAAATATGAAAGTTTTGGGGAATGCAGAAATGGCTCAGCGGCTTGAGTGCTTGCCTTGTAGCCCCGGGGTCCAAGGATCCAGTCCCCGTCAGGCCAGTGCGGACTCATGTGCTGAACTGGGGCGTGCTTCCCATGTGGGAGGCCCCCAATTTGGTTCCCGCCCTACTCAGCCCCACATCTACCTGTGAGGAATGAAACTATATCTAAAATAGTGATGTACAGCTGTGGAGAGTGTTCTGGGCCTTCTCCCTTCTCTCTGTCTTTCTCTGTTTCTCTCTCTGTGTGTCAAACAATAAAAAATAAATCTTAAAAAAAAAAAGAAATATGAAAGTTTTGGAGTCCACTGGGAGAAAAACTGTCTACTTCCCATACCAGCCTTAGATCATATATGCAAACAGTTTTCCTCAAGTTTGTAACCATGTGCATCAAAGGGTGTTTTCTCTTTTTCAGTTAGGGAACGTTGAGGACTCCATGCTGCATATATAGGCTATACCAAAACTGTTTTTAAACTTTGGGTAATTTAAATGGGTAATTTGTCCATACACTCATGATATGTATCCATTGCACTATGATGTGCTCTGGGCATGCAGTGGTGGCCACAGACAAGATCCCTGCCCTCAAGAGACTTGATTCAGCAGCTCTTGTGAATGTGGACATTGCTTAACATGTGTGGCAGTGTAAGAGATGATTGCACATTTGCCTCTTAAGGTTAGAGTAGTTTGCTCATTTTTTAAGGACATACTCTTTGAAAAGTTTTCATTAAGGTGAAGAGACACTTGCTAATTTTCTATATAGGAAATTCAAGCTCTCTGTTAGTATGAACTAAGAACAAAATACATTCTATATTATAATTTTTAACAAGAATTTTTACTTTAATTTAAATATATTCTAAGGTTAAATAGGTGATTTATTTCCTCCTCTAAAGTCATGAAAGAACCTCTTATGCTCTATGTGAATGGAGTGAGCTGAGATATTGACTGATGAAGGAAAGGAAAACAGAACTGAAGCCATGGTCTGCTGTAGGGAAGAAGGGCTACATTGTACCTAAACTGCTTTTAAAGAATAATTGGCTTGAATATTTGTACTTACTGGGAAATTCTCTGCCTTGAGTCTAAAACCAAATGCATAAAGAAATTTGGGCTTATCTAGCAGATATCCATCACTGAGACACATTTTTCCTTCAGCAGAATTTAAACTATTAAGCAGCTAGTTAAGGCCCCAGTTGGAGGCAGTGGGGGAGGTTGGGAGTGAGAGAAGAATTTGCATAGGTTTTAGATTTGGAATTGATTTTTATTACCTATTTGTGCCTCATCTTCATCTTTGTATCTATTTCTTCATGTCTAAAATGGAAGGACAAAAATAGGACTGTGAGGAGCATTAATTGAGTTAATATTTAAAAGCATGTAGAACATGGGCTGGAAAACAGTACACATTATATAAATGTTAAAAAATAAATTTGAAATGTCTATAGCTTTATGTGCTTTCTCATTTTTATTTTATTTGAAAAGATGTGAAGTTATAACCAAGATATAATAGATGGAATTACTTTAATGGCATTGGGGGAACATATATATTATTACAGAAACTCCACTTTTCTGAGGAACTTTTGTAATATGACACAGATAATATAAAAGTTATGCAACCCCTTCTTTGTTCAAATGTAATGTTGGGCTCTTGGTTTAATTTGTTTGTGTTTTTTGGAGATTTTTGCTGATTTGGGGTGATTCAGGATAATGCCAAACTGAAATTACAGCTCTTTTTTTCTATACTTACGAGCTTCTGAGAAATTAGAATTAGGTTAACAATTTTAGCGAAAGGCATTCAGTATTCTAGAAATAATCTTTTGTCTCTGGTCTGGTTCACGTTCTGCAAAATCTCCAGGGTTTAACGTAGTGGCAAATTCATTTTGAGAAAGAGCACTTAGAACTTACTTTATGAAATGCTCTTCTTTTGGATCTGTCTGCATATTAAAGGTTGGAAATAGGACCCTGACATTGTGAATTAATTTTTTAAAACAGAATTTGCCATTTGCTTACTGAGGTGTTTAGTTCTCCTTTCTATGTATGTGAGATATTAGCTACAAAACTTTTAGTTTGTTGAAACTTCTTAATTAGAACTTTAACAAATACCTTTAAAACATTTGCATACCAAAAACCACGTTCAGTTTCAGAGAATGCTTCAGTAGAGATTAGCCTGGGGAAACACTGACATATTCTATGTATTAGCATAACAAGAAAACATCTAAGAAATGCCCTGATAAAAAATTAGTGTGCCCAGGTTTTGTCAGTGTTAAAATGAAAAAGATGACATTGGCAAAAAGAAAAACTTCAGTCTTTGGGAAATGCTACCAATATGAGCTACTATGCTTTTGATTCTATTGTCTAGGTCATTGTTTCCCAAACTAGAGGCAGAACCCCTAGTGGAACCGTGAAGGTATTATGAGCATTCTGTGGTGATCAGAGCAGAAGAGATCCAACAGTGGCAGGTCCCAGTGAGGGACTGCGCCATGTACATGAACCAGACGCCCTCTCTCCTCAGGGTACCTTCTCCAGTAGCCCCGAGCCTTCTGCCTTGCTGGAAGAGTTTATTTGTTTCCCCTTCCCTTAATAATTATAGCTAATGACTATTGCACAATTATTTTGTGCCACGAGACAGTGTACTGAATGCATTAGGTAAATGATTTCATTTAAACCTCAATACACTTCCATGAGATAGGTACTCTTTTTTTATCCAGTTCATAAATGGATAAGCTGAGGAATTGGGTGTTTTAGTGATTTGTGTAAGGTCAGTCAATAAAAAGAGTGGCTACCAATTTTGAACACAGGCAGCCTTCATGCAGGACCCGCGGGCATTTATCTCTTTTATCCTTTTGTTTTCATTATTGAATCAAATTGGATGAAACAGTTTGAGAACTATTCTTCAATCATTGTCAACTGACTGAGGATGGGGCACAGGCCACCTCAGTGTGGCATCTTGAAGAGAATGTTCTAAGAAGCTTTTCAAAGGGCAAAAACCACTTTCTATAGAGATTTAAGCAATGTCCTTTAGTACTCTCAAGCTTGGTTTAAGAATGTCTTTGCCTAATGAAAGAAATAAGAGTTACTATGTTAAAATTGTAGCAGATACAATGGACCTAGGGGTTAACAACAGTTTAGGAACTTTATTAGTTCATTCTCTAGCTTTCAGCTGCTTTGACACTGTTGAATATTTTTGGTAAGGGTGACATCATTGCATAAAAATTCTTTAGTCTCTTTTTGAGAAAGTTGCTGAAGTGTCTCCCTCTCACCTCTTTGCTTCCTTCTGTGATTCCCCACTTCTCATGAAGGTAACCGTGTAGTCATTGATGAGAATTAAGGGACACATCTAGTAGCTTAATTCTTCCAAAAGAATTCCAAAATTAATTTAAAATGGGACTTCCGGTAATAGTGGCAGAAAGAGCTTAGACAATTCCATCCATTACACAATGACATCATCCTCACCAAAATTATGCAATTGTGTCAAACAATTTTAAAAATTGGACATTATTAAAGATCATTAGTTGAAGGCACGAGAAAATTTCCAAATGCAGGCACAAACAGCATACATATATAACAATCTTGAACGACATTATTCCACTGGGTAAGTAAGAGCTGCAGGTGTCTTTCCCACCTGGGTAGGCTCGCAAAACCCAACTCCAGGGTGAGAAACCCTCAGCCTTACTATTGTGGAGAGGGAAGTATCACATTTCAGAGCAGCAGAGACACTAGTTACGTTACAGGGGAATTTTGGAAATTATAAAGCCACATTCACAGGACAGGTTGTTTCATTTTGCCTCTCAAATAGTATTTGGGGCTATGTCTTGCTACTGAGTAGCCATTCTCAGTGCTCTGACATAGTCTGCAATCTCATATTTGTGCTATATTACCTCTTTTTTAAACTTGGAAAGTGCTTGAAAAGCACTTTACATGTTGGGCTATTTAGAGCAGAGTAGACATGGCTGGCCTTTAACTTTGTCAGTAGGCTGATGCCTTCCTTTGGGAGGTAAAGGCTGTACGAGTGTGGAGGCAGATACATTCTGTAGAAGAGAAACTTGCCTTTGGCTATTGTTACTATACTTTCTGTTATTCATACGCAGCATAACCACCAGAATCCACTGGGTGTTCACATGTTGTGTCCCTTTGATTTGGATAATTCCAGGAACAAGCTGGAATGGTGCATGTGCTCAGGACAGATCAGTGGCTTGGAAGAGACTAAAATGATTGTTGGAGTTGCATCATTTTGGGGACATTCACCAGTTCTAGATATTGCTAGAAGAGGAAATCTTGGATCTAGCCTGGCCCAGGTTTTAAATTCACCCTCTGCACACCCTAGGCATCAGGTTGACTTGATCTTACACATACATGTCACTCTTCTAGAGACTGGTTCAGTCTTCCTCCTGGGTGACTGTAACAGTGTTCTTCTGAGAAACATAACCAAGTAATCACGTACACTTAGATATAAAGTTATCATAGGAAATTGGCCCACGTGATTATGGAGACTGAGAAGTCCCTGATCTGCAGTCAGCAAGCTGGAGTCCCAGGAGAGCCGATGGCATAGTTGGAACTATACCATAGTTGGAACTCCGAGACCGGAGACCTGAGGACCAGGGCAGCATAGAGTAGAAATTCTACTCTGAGTCTGAGTTTGAAGGTAGGAGAAGACCAATGTTTCAGCTCAAAGACAGGCAGAGAAGAGTCTTTCTTACTCAGCCTTTTATTCTGTTCAGGCTTTCAACAAATTGGATGAGGACCCTCTATGTTAGGGAGGGTACCCTTTTTTCCGACGTATAAGACAACCGGGCCCGGTCGTCTTATACGCCGGAAAATACAGTATCCATTCTGCTTTACTCCATCTACAACCCAATTGTCAATCCCTTCCAGAAACTCTCACAGACACACAGTGACATTTAACCAAATATCTGAATACTCCATGTCCCAATCATGTCTACACAAAAATTAACCATCACAATGACTCAACATGAACTAGGTCTGTCTGATTAATCTCTTTGGCCAAAGAGCTGACCTTGGTTAGAAAAGCACATCCCATAACCTCATTCTTCTGATGGGACATAGGTTGGGCTGCATCAAATTCTGGTTGCCTGGAGAGTCAATAACTGCTATGGTGAGGATACTACAAAGCCACCCAGGAAAAAATAGAAACTGGTTAATATTCCTGATTGATACTCAGCCAAAACAAATGACAAAGACTATCCAGAAAAAAGTCCAGCCATTGTCAATATAATAAGAACAGTTACATGGCTGGATACTTTCTGGACCGTCTTTGTATGTCTTAGAGATAAATGTCCTAGAGCACATTAAAATCTAGTTGGAGAAATACCAAACTAACTACAGCACAGGACAACCTTGATAAGGGCCTTAATAGAGAAAAAGAGTGCTGTGAAAGCCACAGGGTGGGGAATTGATGAAGACATTTTAATTGTGTTTTAAATTTCTGTTTTCATCATTTATCTTAGCCTTCACTTTTGGGGGAAAGCTCTTTTAAAAATTGATGTATAGTTCATATACCATAAAATCTACCACTTCAAGTTGTGTAATTCAGTGATTTTCAAAATATTCATATGGTGTACAACTATCTAATTCCAGAGCTTTTTTTTTACCCTCAGGGCAGGTTATTGTTTGCAGCAGACAACATTTTCTTGACTTTTACCATCACATACAAATCTTTAAAATGCTGCAGAATAAATGTATTTGTGAAATATGACTCATCAACCTGGACAGAGGAGCAGTTGCTTTTGTTTTAAAGATTTATTTTTTTGTTTGTTTGTTTTTGACAGAGAGAGAGAGAGAAGGGAGAGGACCCAGAGCAGTCTCCATAGTTGACAGCACTAATTTTCCATATAGTTTCACTCCACAGGTGGGTGCGAGGCTACGCAGTGGAACTGGACAGGGATATTCCTGAATGGGAGGCACACCCCCACTGGGGGCCTCCTACCTGGGAAACTCACCCCGGCAAGAACTGAACTGGGTGGGGGCACAACCCAGTTCAGCATATGGGTCTACACAGTCTAGGGCCGGGACTCGATCCTCAGATTCCAGGGCTGCAAGTAAGCCCTCAACCCTCTGAACCATCCAGGGATCCCCTGCTTTATAATTTATTACATGAAGTCTTTTGTCTCATTTAGTATGTCATCAATAGTGATTGACTTAATCTATTTTAGAGTGGAATCTTTTCAATTCCTCATACTGTATCTTGCTCTAATGTTTTACTTATAATTTTACATGTTGGTCTTATTGTGTTCCCATCAACTATGTGACTTTTCCATTTTGGAGAAATAAGTTATTAAATAAGTTGCTTTCCAAGTCTTCTTACTGACAGCTTTACTCTGTTTTGGGATTACAATTGCCATTTAAGATAACCAGGATCGTGTTAAATGGCTGTAACTTGTGGTGCACTGTTTTTTCAGTTTTGCTGGAGCTATCACAGAGTTTGAAAGCTCTTTACCCCACACCACATGCAATGGAAGAGCAATTTAGATTACTGGACCATGCAAAACCCATTGTTAAGTAACTTTTTTTAGAAAGATGAGTTTTTTTAATCTGTATCCTTTATTGCACCAGAGCAGCAAAATGACTCTGAAGTTATATTTATCACTAACCTGATCAGAATTGCCCACAGACCTAGACATAGAAACCTCCTTTACTATCTCAATCCTTATTTCCAAAATTCATCACATTGGACTGTCAAACATCTCTGCAAAACACAAACAAATACTACTTAAAACCGAAGGACATAATTAAATAATCAAACAAGAAAATTTCAAAAAAGACAACATCAGAGTACAATTTACTCCTAGTTGACCTAACTTAATCTTGTAATGTTTATAGCAAGGTGCAAGCAGAGAGTTGAGCCATAGCATGTAAAAATCCCTTCTTTAGAATGAAGGTTTCCCTTTGATTCTCTATTACACCATGGAAATTATTGGTGCTGGGTGAAGGGAAGCTGGGGGAGCTGATGGGAGGGAGAAGCTATCCTAAGTCTGCTGTCCTCCCTTCTGTGCAATACTTACTGTTCATCATTGGCTGTCCCTTGCTTGTGTCAGTACCTGAAAACGACCCAACCAAGAGTCCTGTGTTACTAATTTCTAATACTGTTATAATGTATTTATTTAATATTCAGTGCTGATACTCCTGAGCCACTATCAGTAGGAGATACATTTTGAGTTATTTTTCTACTGATGCTCATAAGCCTCATGTGAGTGGCAGAGCTATTTTGCCTCTACCCCATGTGCTCAACAGTCTGCGACCTAGATGGAGTCATTGGGCCTCTGACGCAAAGGTCAGATAAGCAGAGAACTCATTAGAACCTCGCACTGACCTTTCTTCAGCACTTACGAACTCTAATCATCTGCTTACTTGCCTGTTTTCCCCACTGAAATGGATGTTCCATGAAGAAAAGGTTTTTTTCTTACTTACAATTTATTCCCCAGCATGTTACATAACATCCTACAAAAGGCAAGTGTTCCACAGATGTCTACATTGTGAGAGAATGCTGGCCTCCCTAAAACATCTTGTGTCCTCCTATTTTATACTCGTTTGTGAGGGCAGCTGGGCTAACAAAGCATTCATGCTCACCTTATTTTAGTAGTGGCAAATCCCAGCAGACACTGAGTAAGAACTTAACTCCTAAAAACTCACTGAAGTCCCAGTCACTCTATTGATGGCAGATTGAAAGTAATTTTTCCTAGTGAAACAGAAGCAACCCAAGTAACACTCTTTTTTTGTTGTTGTTTGTTTTTAATGTACTTTGGCCTGTGGGCTACAAACAAATGAAAAGTAATTTTATCCCAGCTACACAATCACCTTTGGGGAATCCCAGGGCCTGTGGTATCTTGCATTGTTGAAAATAACTCTGTTGTCTTCTTAAGACGTACATCTGTATGGTGGTTGCCAAAGGGCAGGGGGTTTGGAGGTAAGCAAGATGGGTGAAGGGCATCATGAGGTATAAGCTTTCATATATAAAATGTTATGGGGATGTAATGCACAGCATGGTGACTATAACCAATGAGAATGAATGTCAAATGTGAAAGTTGCTAAGAAGGTCAATCTTTAATGTTCTCAACACACAACAAACACAAAAAAGTTTGTAACTCTGTATGGGACAGATGGTAACAAGATTTATTATGGTGATTATTTTGCAGTGTATCCAAATATCAAATCATTATACTGTACACCTGAAATGAATGTAATGTTATATGTCAATTATGCAAGGGCTGTCCAGAAAGTATCCAGTCATGTAATCATTCTCATTATATTGACAATGGTTGGTTTTTTTCTGGACAGCACTCAGACTTCTGTTTTAAAAATTCACATTTCTGGTAAATAATTTGCATTTTTAATAATTTGAAAACTTAATAATAATAAAGCAACAATATAATTCAAAAATACATCTGTGGATATGCTCTACTGATGAGGATTATTTAGATATTTGTGATGAGGCATCATATGATGAGCAAGAGCACAGAATGTTGACCTTCTCTTGCCTCAGACTCAGGATATTTGCAGGAAATTAGATTCTTCTGAGAAAATTCATTGGCTCTAGTTATTTGTTTCCTAGTTCAAAGCATTCCTTTGCCTCCAGCCAGGGGATATCATGGAAATTCCCAGGGCATTTATTTTTTTTTAATCAAAGCTACTCCTGTCTGTCTTTTATGCTCAAGAGCAAGTCACACCAGAGAGGTGACAGACATTTAAGAGCTAGGTGAACCTTTCTTTTCTTACATTACCTAACAAGGACATGGTACATCTTTTTCAGCTCAATTTAATATAACCTCTTAGCCCATTTGTTTTCCATAGTGTCTCTGATGTCTCTTGCATCAGACTCCTAATAAAGTCATTGTTGCTTTCTTGTAAGTCTCTAGTAGCACATCTTTGCCTATGTTTCATGTTTGCATGTCTTGTGTCTATTATCTTTCCTTACTGTTTTTATTCTAATACAGAATTTCCTTTTTTAGTCTCTTTTGTTTTTCTTTCCTACCTTTTGGATTTTTTCCATTGAGAGTAACACTTTGCATAAACTCTCAGGTCAAGTTGATGCACTTTTTACCTGAGTTCTTGTTTAAGAACCCTTGATTGAGAAACTTCCTGGACTATATTACACTTAAATTATGTGGATGACTAGAAGAAAATATTTTCTGGGCTTCATACAAATTTTACAAGGTCTGCTGTGGCTATTTCTATTCCCTGAAATTGTTCAGTTCTTGCCAAACTATCTTCTTACCCTGTGTGAAGTTGGCCCTCCTCAGAATGGTATAAAGGGTTAGAGGAAAGGAATAACTCATCCTTTCTTTTACATCAAAAATGAAGGGAAAAGTCCTAAGGAACGCCTATGACATGGCCATTGTAAATAACATCATTTTATAACTGAGGTAGCCATGTTCTAGAAAGAAGGTTAACCTTTACTCTACACATCTGAAAACTGAAGGAACTGGGATTCCAAGTCAGGCAATGGGATTTCTAATCCTGAACTCTGCCTATTGAATATATTCTAATCTCTGGGGTAGATATAAAATGAATTCATTTTACAGTGATATAGTTTTATAAATAATTGGAAAAGGAGGTAGGAAAAGAACTAAGTCACATAATGATATATGAATATCTTATTAAATATTAATTGGGTCCTACCTAGTGCCAGCACTCATATAGTTACTGAGGATAGATCAGTGGACAAGGCAGACCAGCCTTATTCTGCTGGAGTTTACATGTAGAGAAAGGAAGCAGATGTCAGCAGATAAGCAAACAAGTAGCGAATAAGAAAAATCAGGTCATGGACAGAGCTTTGAGGGAAACAAAGAAAGGTAATTTGATTATAACTGTGAGTGAAACTCCCTTAGGTGGGTAACCTGGGAAGACTTTTCAGAGGAGGTGACATTGGAATTGTGAAGTAATAATTAATATTTTATTTATTGTTATTAAGAATTTGGGAAAGCCGGGATGGCTCAGTGGGTTAAGCGCTCACTTTGCAGCCCTGGGGACCAAGGATCGAATCCCAGCCCTGGTCTGTGTAGACCCATATGCTGAACTGGGGAGTGCCCCCAGTTTGATTCTCACCAGGGTGAGACCCCGGCCCAGTTCCTGACCTGTGCAGCTCTGCACCCACCTATGGAATGAAACTATGTGGAAAAACCAAAGATGTGAAACTATGGAGACTGCTCTGGGCCCTCACCCTTCTCTCTGTCTCTGTATCTCTCTTTCTCTTTCTTTTTCTCTCTGTCAAAACCAATAAAAAAAATAAAAATTTTTAAAAATAAATAAATCTTTAAGAATTAAGAAGATGGACCCATCCACCAAGATGGTGACATGAGAGGAGCTCTTGAAACATCTCCTGGAAAGAACAACAATTCAACCAACTAAATTTCAACCAGAGAAACCCTAAGCAACACACAGCCTCGGTTGAGAGATCCACTCATCGCAAAAAAAAACAACAAAAAAAACACCTAAAGCTGGAGAAATGGAGGTGAGTGAGAAAGAAAGAAAGGGAGCTTTGTGGCGACACACTGCAGAGCCCAACCCAATGACCAACCCAGGGCATGGCCCACAGACCAGCGTGGGGGGAGACTAACTGAGGCTCGCCCTGCCAGCCCATCCCAGAGCCTGCCTTCGGTGGGCTACTGCCAAAGGGTGGCCATTGCCTCATGGTGTGAACAGGCCTGCACCTTTCCTGGTGAATCCTGCCCCCAGTCTTCCCAATGGAGCAAGCAGAGGGAGACCACCATTCCCCTGTGATGCAGGCACACCTGCACTATTCTGGGAAAACTCACCCCCATCTTTCCCACTGAAGCTAGCAGAGGGATCTAGAAAACTGAAGCACAGGTGTGGCCGCTTCTGACAGCAGTGGGATCTCAGAGGCATAGAATACTACCACCCACCATATCTTCCCAAAGAGGAGGCACAGAGAGACCAACACCTGAGTCAAAGACAGGCCCACCTTCTAGGAAGTCTCCCACTGTGAGAAAACCAAATAAATAAAAGAAAATATTTCAAGACAGTACAGCCACACCAGCTAAGAAATGAAAGAAAGATTTATTCACATCTACCAGGGGAAAAATACTCATGTCCAGGAAAAGAAACACTCCAATGGTGATGAACACTGCTGTGAACAAAGGTACCCAGAAAGAAAGAGAAAAATCTCCAGAAAAGGAACCGTAAGATATGGAAACATATGAACTAAAAGACACAGAATTAAAGACTGCAATTCTGAAAACACTCAAAGAGATCAAAGAAGACTGGTAGAGTGCACAAAGGGAGCTAAGTGACCTCAGAAAGGAAATTGAATCTATAAAAAAGAAGAAAATAGAAATTCTGGAGATAAACCACACAATAAAAGAAAAGAAAGAGCTAGCATAGAAAGCAGAGCTGACAAAATGAAGAAAAGAATTAGTGAAATTGAAGACAGAAATTTGGAATTGTCACAGAAGGAAGAAGAGAGAGACCTAAGAGCTAAAAAAAATAAAAAATGAAACATATCTACAAGAACTATTTGACTCCATAGACAAAATAATATAAGAATAATAGGTAATCCAGAGAAAGCAGAGGATGAGATAAGCACAGAGAATTTGTTCAGACAAATAGTAGATAAGAACTTCCCAAATCTATAGCAAGAACTGAAACCCCATATTTAAGAAGGAAACAGGACCCCTAAATTCTGGAATCCTATCAGACCCTGTCCAAGGCATATTATACTGAAGATATCAAAGCTCAAAAACAGAATAATCAAGGCAGCCAGAAAAAAGAACACCATAACCTATAAAGGAAAGCCCATCAAATTATCATTAGATTTCTCAACAGAAACTCTACAAGCCATAAGAGAATGGAACAAAGGAAAAATACCAAAGGAGAAAAACTATCAGCCAAGAATCCTGTACCCAGTGAAGTTATTCTTTAGATATGAAGGAGGAATAAAGACATACAGAAATTTAAGAAATTCTCCACCACAAGGCCATCATTTCAACACATATTGAAGGAGGGAAACAAAAAGTAAAAATAAATAGGGATACACTCGAACAACAAAAACATAAAAGGGGATGAAGTAAAGGTTTAAATTTCCAATGAGGGGAAGTCCGGGTGGCTCAGTGGGTTGAGTGCTCAGTTTGCAGTGCGGGGGACCAAGGATCGAATCCCGGCCCCAGCCCCAGCCCATGCGGACCCATGTGCTGAACTGGGGAGTTCCCCCAGTTCGGTTCTCTCTCTGTCTCTGTATCTCTCTCTCTCTCTCTCTCTCCCTCTCTCTCTCTCTCTCTCTCCCTCTCTCTCTCTTTCTCTCTCAATCTCTCTCTGTCAAAAAACAATTAAAAAAACAATTAAAAAAAATTTCCAAAGAGAATGGAGGTAAGAAACACCTTTAAGAAAAGGGAAGGGGAAAATAGATGGTGGCATGAGAGGAGAACCCCGATAACTGCCTGGGAAGGGACTTGTGAACAGAGGGGGATCCACGGGGGAAACCCTGAGAAGAAACCTCAACTAAGAGAACCACACAACGCAGAACAACACCCAAAGGTTAGAGGAAAAAGGGGAGAACGGGAGAGGAAAGGGGAAGCAGTGGTTCGGGGACAGGGACTCAGAGCGTGGCCCAGGGCTGGCAAAAACAGAGGGGGATTGGGGGACTACGGTCAAAGTGGAGCTGGATCGAGGTCAGGCTGGAAGCGGAGACCTAGGGAGCGTGGAAGCCCCACAAGACTGTGGACAATTTAACATCCGAACTCAAGGGACAGCACACAGTGCCCTAATCAGATCACGGAGCCTAAAGTGGAACAGGGACTGTGGAGCAGGTCGGCTGCACTTCCCGGCGGGCGGGGTGAGAGCAGGGATTCAGCCCACAACAGCACATCACCCCTGATATACGGAGGAGATTAACTGTGAGGGAGCACCTTCTGAAGACAGGGCTCTTGGAGCGAGGGCTGGGGCTTGAGTGGGCATAGCTATATTAGACGTGCTTAGAGTGAATCTGGCGGTCTCAACAGAGCCGGGAGCATAGAGCGGCTTTCAGCCAAGCTGCAGCCTGTGTGTACAGCGCTTTCGGCGCACCGCCAATAGGGCCACCACAGCGGAGTGCTGAAGCGCAACTGGGCTTTCCGCGCACTGCCCACCAGGCCACCGCGGCACGACTACTGGTGCCCAAGCATGCAACCGGGCTTTTGGCGCCCCGCTCACGGGGCCGCCGCAGCACCGCTGCCTGCGCGTGAGACGGGCTTTCGGAGCCCTGCCCACCGGGCCACTGCGGCACTGCTGCCAGCATGCGCAACTGGGCTGCCAACCGGGATGCTATACGGCATCATTGCTGGCGTGCAGGACTGCGCAGCCGACCAGGGCCTCTGCCAAGCCCCAACCCATCCAAGCTCTGCCCAGACACGATTGAAGGTGGGGCAGCCAGTCGAGGAGAGAAAGACCAGAGCTCCTGCGCCCCACCCGCACTGAACCTCCAGCCCCTCTGCTGAAAGAGGAATCTGCTATTGTGTTTCAGGCCCGCCCTAGCTCCTACTCACAAGCCCCCACCCCCGGTCACACCTTCACTACCCGGCTTTCTAACAGCTAAGACAGCAACCTGAAGTGCCCCAGGACACAGAAGCTGTCTGCTTCCCCCAACCCTCTCCCAAAATCTCCTTCTCGCACAACTGAGCCCAAAGGAAAAAGTAAAGAGAAGCCCATCTGATAGGCAAACCCCAGAGGGAAAACATACTCATGCATAAAGCAAAAAGAACCACATCAAACACAATGCACACCTCAGCATCCTAAGCCCCTAGAGAAGATCAGGGGCATTCTTTAGTAAAGGACCTTGCACACTTGGAATCAAATCTAAGTGAAACAGAATTCAGGGCTGCAATAATCAAGACACTCAGAGAGCTCACTCAATGCTGGCAAAGTAATCAGACATAGCTAAATGACCTCAACAAAAAATTTTCTGAGCAAAATGAGTACTTTACCAATAAAATTGAGAAACTAGAGCAGAAACAAAAGGAACTCCTTGAAATGAAAGGCATCATGGGCGAGCTGAAAAAAGAACTGACCAGCATAGAAAACAAGGCTGACCAGCTAGAGGAAAGAATGAGTGAAATCAAAGATACAAACATGGAAATGTCACAGAGGGGGAAAAAGAAAGGAAAAGGAGAGTCAAGAGAAATGAAAGAGCCCTACAATAACTCTATGACTCCATCAGAAAGAACTATATCAGAATAATAGGGGTACCAGAAGGAAGAGAGATGAAATCTTCTCAGAGTCTACTAAAACAAATAGTGGATAAAAATTCCCCTAACCTGTGGAAGGAATTACAGCCCCAAATCCAAGAGGAAATCAGAAGCCCTAACTTCCTAGACCCTAGCGGATCATTTCCAAGGCACATTGTTCTGAAGATGACAAAAATCAATGACAAAGAAAGAATCCTCAAGGCTGCCAGGGAAAAACAAAACATAACTTTCAAAGGAAAACCTATCAGGCTGTCACCAGACTTCTCAGCAGAAACTCTGCAAGCCAGGAGGGAGTGGAGCCCAATCTTCAAAATATTAAAAGAGAGAAATTTCCAGCCAAGAATTAACTAT
>PVKE010036434.1:0-16404 GCA_004027555.1 Craseonycteris thonglongyai | reverse complement strand
TATTGTTAAATTTGATGAGGTTACATTGGTTGGTAACAATTAGACAGTTTACAGATGTACAAGTCCACCTCACATCATTCATGCATCGTATTATGTGCCCATCACTCAGTATCAGTTCCCCTTCCATCACCTTATATCTAGTGCCCACTCCCACCTCCCCCCACAACTGTCCCCCTGCTCCTCCCCCCTATCCTGGTAAGAATTTATAAGTGAAACCATCCTGGCCTGTTGCTTTTCATATGAAGGATACTAATTATTAATTCAGTGTTTAAGATATATACAGGGATATTCAAGTTATCACTTTCTTCTTATGTGAGTTCTGGTCGTTTATCTTTAAATGAATTAGTCTGTTTCGTATAAGATAAAAATATTTGCACACAGTGTTGATAGTATTGCTTTATTATGCTCAGCTCAATCAGTCAGCTCTCATGTCCCCTTGTTTGAAAAGCATTACCTAACCACATTTTTTTTAGATAAGGTGTTAATTTTTCCTGATATTCATACTTAAAAATATTTATCCTCTAGAAAAGCAATTCAATGTTTTCTTTCTCCTGCTTACGATTGTAAGTGTATTTCTAAAACATAGGGTGTATTTAGGTAGTAAATTTAGTATATATAATCACTTGCATTTGGTGTGGAATGTTCCATATAGTCCCTGGTCTTTTATTCTTTTAACAGTGGAATTGTTACAATTTTTAAAAAGCTAATATGGATGATTATAGCTTTCTAGTATGTGGGTTAATTTTAGGAGAACCAGAAAGGTTCTTCTACTTTCCCTCAATACCTTTAACTTCCTGATTGGAGTGAATGGGAAATCTAATAGTCACATAACTATCCTTCAAAGTTTATATAAAAGTTCAAATATTTCTGAAAGACAAAACACATTGATTTAATTCCACATTAAGCTGGCAATTATCACTATAGATTCCTTGAGATAGGCTACACTACAGGGAAAAAAAGTGAATACAAGGTCTTTGGCAAGTAAATAAGGGTATGAGACAGCAAGAGTTGCTAGGTGATAAATGAAAAAGTGAGTCAGGGAAAGAGAAGTCTTTTATTGGTAATTTGGTAATTACCAACTTCATTGGTTAAATCAGAAAAACCGAGAATTTGATAAAAGAAAGAATACGAGTTATTTTTTAACATACAGGTCCTAATTCTTATCTTTGCCTTTTATGTGCACATACAGCGATAAAAGAAAAGAAAAGCTGAACCTAATGCATCAACATTCTCATTTCAAAGTTTAAGAAAATGTTCAAAGCATTTTGGTTTTTGTTTGTTTGTTTTTTGTTTGTTCTTACAGTGATTAGTACTCTTTCATTCAAATAAATTCTACACTTGAAAATATAGCTCTTATCTCTAGTTTTAAAACAAATGCAGAATTAGTGTGTGGTCATTTATACCTAATTAGATGAGTCAATGTTGCTAATGCCTGTCCTTTATATTAAAAGCCATATAATTAGCATTGCCACTTAATGAAGTCACATAATATATGTCATTCAATTAACATGCTTTCTGTTACAATTACCAGAGGTTAAATATAAGGTGTTCTGTCTCATTTATCTGAGTGAGTACATGGCTGTTAAGCAGACAATTGTGGAGGTAGGTAACTCAATGATCCTGTGTATGGTCAATGAATCATTCATTGCAGTGAAAAAGATTAGCTTAAATGGATATTAAATCCCATGGAAAAGAATCAGGTTTGCAAAATACTCCGGAGATGAAATAAGACGTCCTATCATAGCACTGGCACTGGCAAGTGGAGTATGGGATAAGAGTTGTCTCCATTAATTAAAGAGCACACTACAGTGCAATTTCTGGGAAAAAAAATATTATTTCTATTTTCCCATATCTGTTTCTAGTTCCTCATATCTAAATTTAATTTTCTATACTTAACACATATACCACATGTTCTAAAGATATTAATAAAAGATCCCCCTCTTTATTTCTATTGTTTTGTGAGTGTGCATTTGTTAATATGAAGAATAGACTTGGGTGATTTTTAAACTTCCTTGACCCTTACAGTTAATTTGTAGTCATGAAACTTACTTAGGTTGATAAAATACCAACAGATGTGCCATTTGTTACTTCTATCCAAATATTTGAAGGGTTGGTGTGCTATTTGTCTCACTCTCACTCTTACTTTTGCTCTACATTCTCTGTCATTTTCTACTTCTATGCTAATTATAAGCCATAAACCAAGAGGAAGTTCTCCTAGGCTGAATTCTTGAGAGATTAAATAGAGCAAGATGGCCAACTGTTTTTGTTTTCTTTTAATTTTTTATTGTTAAATTTAATGGGGTGACATTGGTTGGTAACAATTAGATAGTTCCAGATGTACAAGTCTTTATCACATCATTCATGCATCGTACCATGTGCCCACCACCCAGAATCAGCTTCCCTTCCATCACCATACATCTGGTGCCCACTGAGATGGCCAACTGTTGATCACCTTGTACTTTTAACGAGAAATACATTCTGTAGTATTATGACACTGAGATTTAAAGGTCATTTGCTTTATAATTTGGTTTATTTGGACTAGCATACATAATTTTACAACCTGGTTATACTTATCCCCATATCGTGGTTGTTTTTTGTTCAGTGCTGCATAATGTTATAATATACAAGCCAATTTTCTACTAAAGTTTTCAAGAAAATTAAACCAAAGGGCTACATGAGCTATAAGTAAGTAATGGCATGTAGAAAAATATATAAAATACATTAAGGAATCTATACAACTCCTGACAGTACAATAAATTTATATATTTTTTATTTTTTGTTTTTTACTTTAAAAATGTAAAAATAAAGTTCAAAACCAGTGTTGTCTAATACAGGAGTAACTGGACATATGTAGCTATTTCAATTTAAGTAATATAATTCAAGAAAATTAAATTGGAAATTAATTTCCGTAGTCACCCTATCTACATTTCAAGTGGTAAATATCCATATGTAGTTAACCAGTGGTTACTGTATTAGTGAAGATCACAAAATATTTTTATCATTATAGAATGTTCTATTGAACAGCACTGTTCTTTACAATAATAATAAAGAGGAGAGAATGCTCAGTTAGAACTTGAAGCAACTTTGTTACATTGGGGTAAGATGTTATAAGTACCACAATAAATACAAACATTAGATTTCCAAGACAAAATATACAGTTAGTGTAAAAATTGAGTACTGATTATAAAAAGAGTAGAAATAACTTCCAAAGTGACAGATATTTTAAAAAGTAAAAACTTTAGAAAAATATTATAATGCAGTGCTTAAGATATGGATTCTATAGCCATACCATCTAGCTACTAGATCAATAAACTTTGAAAATAATCTTTGGCCCTAGTTTCCTCATTTGTAAAACTGATATTAATAGTGCCTATGTAGGTTCATGTGAGGGTTAAATAAATCATTATATGTAAAACTCTTAAAACTGAGAGCATCTCAGTGTCTGAAAAAAGAGGCATGCTCTAGACAACATTGAAACTATATTAATAAAGTTTTTTTTTTTAGATTTATTTTTATTGGTTTTTGACAGAGAGAGAGACAGAGAGAGAGAGAGAGAGAGACAGAGAGAAGGAGGAGGGCCCAGAGCAGTCTCCATAGTTGACAGCATTAGTTTTCCATATAGTTTTACTCCACAGGTGGGCACAGGGCTGCACAGGGCAGGAACTGGGCCAGGAGCCTCCTGCATAGGCCCTGGCAAGAACTGAACCGGGGGCATAACCTAGTTCAGCATATGGGTCCCTCTGGGCCAGAGCCGGGATTTGATCTCTGGCCTCTGCGGCTGCAAAGTGAGCACTTAACCCACTGAGCCATCCCAGCTTTCCCTAATGGAGTTTTGATGGCAATAAAAGGGCATTAACTTTGTTCTGGCTTTGTTCAAGCAGCCTTCACACAATGTGTGAATAAGAGTAAGTTGCTATGAGTAGCATCCCAAATGAAGGCAAGTTCACTATGTTTATTAGGTTGGCAGATGACTAGACAATTTGGGGACATCTGATTGAAGAATAGGGAGGCCTAGTACGCAGTGTCACATTATTTCCCATGACAAGAGTGAAAACGGAGACAGATTAACAATTTTCTTCAATCCTCAGTGTTTCCCAGATTAGCATAAACTTAAAATACAGTTAATCTTCATTTGTATCAGTTAAATTATATAAACCTGTTGTTAAAATTTAAAATTATTTTCTCATTTAATTACTAAATATGCATGTGATTTTTCTTTTTCAAATGTGTTGCATCAACAAGTGGACTTCAAATTCAAAACCAGATAGATTAGAATTCTAGATGTTAAGAGAAATATGTTCAGTTACATTGTTTTTATTTCTGTTATCAGAAAGTTTATAATCTTTTGTAGATACATTACCGTCCCTAGTACTACACATATGTAGTAATTTAGTTTTAGATTATTATTATATTTATGACATACACTAAAAATACTAATATTAAAACTAAAATTTTTATTTGAAAGAAATTAAATGTCTTCATGTGGAAATCCTCATTTTTGCCTGTTATACGTAGGAAAAAAAAGAAAATGAATATCTAATAGTAGGATAAAATAACAACAAAAAATACTGAAAAGAATCTATATTCCCTCTTGAGAAATTGTAGACAACTTGAGAAAATATTTATATTTATTCTCTCCCTGTATTGAATACAAGGACATAAAGGCACATACACTTTATGATAATCACTTTAGTTTCCCACATATTTGATTTCCAAAGCACAATCATGAATAGTACACTCAACAATATATGTTTATGTTATATACTTCTTTACTTATTTTATATACATCTTTTGTAAAGAATCCATAGTATGTAGAAGTCAATAATTTAAAATTGTGCATCTTATCCTGGACTAATACTAAAGTTTTACTTTCAGACATTCTCAAGTGAATGGGTTTTGGAATAGAGTTACTGAATTTTATTACTCAGAAGCTACTCAGAAAAGATTACAGCTACTTGCAGAGAAAATGTAAAATGTTTGCAACTTCTGAATATTCAGAACTATAACATTCTTCTCGATTGTTTTCCATGTAGTGCAAAAGAAAGGGTAAACGTTTATCAAGAATAATTCTACACACAGTCACACACACACGCACACACACACACACACACACACAAATATTTACTTTCTGTACATAAAAAAGGTGTTGTCTTTGATTATTAAAATTACTTTCTAGTGCTTGCTTCAATAGCACATATACAAATTGCTTTTCTACAAACATTATTGCAAATAGTGGCCCATCTCCATTACACTGCACTAATATAAACTAAAATAAACAATTCAGCTATTAAAATTTGCAAACAAGATTTATGGCATAAAATGATTGATATTTTATATCTAGGTTGTATTGATAGAGAGAAATATAAGTATGAGAATATTGACACCATTAAATCTCAAAGGTCTAACAATCATTTTAATTACCATTATAATAGTAATTCTCAATAAAATTACATTTGATTTGATATTAAAATGGAAGCTTACATGTTAGCTTCTTTTGGGAACAAGACTGGTCAAGTTATAATTTTCTTTGTATAAATATTGTAACTGCCCTGGTCATATCAGACGTAATGGTTTTGGTGATTATGAACATAAAGATGAAGATGATAATATACCAAATAATGAAGCAAATGTTCAATATACAAGATAAATTCTATTTACAATTGTATATACCCAGATAAAAATGTTTATATTTTTGTATTTGTGTAATCAAACCATTTCCTAATGATCTAGTTTTCCATTTCTATCAAATATTTCCATATTATATATGACTCTCTGAAATATAAGAAAAACAGGAAAAATATATAGTGTGCTGCTAGAAAGAGAAGAATAAGATATAAAAGGCAATGATTATATTTTGGAAGAACACATATTAAGGTAAAATTGTAGTCAGTAATATAAAAAGTTTTAAAGATAATATGTTTGTGTTAATTTATTTTTTCTGAATAGCTATAATAATAAAGTAGATGCACGTAGAAAACTAAGAAATTAAATAAGACAAGGCATTAACTATAAAAAATTTTTGTAAGAAAATATAGCCTTATTATTAGATTTAAGTAAATAACACCTACATAATTATAGTCATAAGAATTGATCATTCAATTATTCAAAAGTTATTATCTGCATAAGAATGTCAAGAGAAAGAATACTTGTATTTTGGGGGAGGAGGATCAGTTACAAGAGCTAGGTACTTCACTTGGGCTGATAAAGCATAAAATCACTGTCATTGTTTGTGAATACTGAAGTACATAACATAAAAAATCAAAAATAGGGAAAGCCAGGACGGCTGGCTCAGAAGGTTAAGTGCTCTCTTTGAAGCCCCAAGGACTGAGAATCGAATCCTGGCTCCGGCCCAGGTGGACCCACATGCTGAGCTGGGGTGTGCCCCCAGTTCAGTTAAAAAAAAAAAATATATATATATATATATATTGAAAGCTGGGTGATTTGATAAAGAAGATGTGGTACATATAGACAATGGAATATTATTCAGCCATAGGAAAAGATGAAATACTTCCATTTGTGAAAACATGAATGGATCTTGACAATATTGTGCTAAGTGAAATAAGCCAGACAGAAAAGTTGAGAACAATATAACGTAACCCATGTTATATATAAAACTGAAGGCAATAAATGAACAAGACCAACAGACATGTAAAAACTTATAGACAGAGGCAACAGTTTTGTGGTTACCAGTATTGTAAAGGAAGAAGGGGGAAGAAAGAAGAGGGTAAAGCAGGTCAAATAGATGATTATAGAAGTAGAACCAGGGGAAGCTGGGATGGCTCAGTGGGTTAAGTGCTCACTTTGCAGCACCGGGGACCGGGGATCAAATCCTGGTCCCAGCCCGTGTGGAACCATATGCTGAGCTAGGAGCCCACCCAGTTCAGTTGTCTCTGTCTCTCTGTCTCTGTCTCTCTCTCTCTCTCTGTCTGTCAAAAATAAAAATAAATAAATAAAAATATATTAGAAGTAGAACCAACTCCAAATGGTGAACACACAATGCAATATTATATGGATAATTATTTATAGAATTGTACACGAGAAACCTATATAAATTTATTAACAAATATCACCTCAGTAAATTAAAAAATATTGAAGTGGGACATGAGTAGTATTTAGCTGCCAATATTGTTGCCTCTGCTTTTTATTTCCTCAATTTCCTTTCTCCCATCATTGCAACTAAAGAATGTAAATATATTCACACTGTCAATTGTGATAGAATGGAAAGAAACAGGAAATTTCTATTTTGACTGTGTGCTTCTTACTTTTTATTTTAAAACAATAAACAAATATTCTATAACATACTTTAATATCTAAAGAAAAAGACAAATGACATTTTCTAAAAAATTAAATTTCAGTGTGATAAAAACAAAAAAAGCAATGAATAAAAAATGTTTCTTGTATTTAGTAAAAGTAAATGTTATTTAAATCTTACAAAAACTGAATTTTATGTGTGATTTTGGAATTAAAAATATCAATGAAAAGAATACGGAGATGAATTAAGCTAAATTGCCAAATTGAGGAGTGAAGAGGATTGATTGATGTCAACTGTTAATCTGTTTAATGAAACATAAAAAAGAGACTTACCTGACGTAGCAAAGTCAGTAAGATGAAAATGGACAGCATAGTTGTAGTGGCTGAATGATCAATAGCAGGATGATTAGACATTTTGCTCACTGTGCAAAATAGAAGGAATAGATACATGATATCAGTAAGGTTGTAGTTGGAATGGCAGGTTGTTGTATAAGAATCAGGCTGATATCTTTTATTATTTCTGGGACATATGATTGGAACTGTCTTTTGAGAATTAGGGAAGAGCATGCGATTATGAGGGCCAAGAGAGAAGAAACAATATGAAAAACCCCATGGAGGAAGACATTGTGGCCATTCTGTTCCCTAATGTATCTGGAGAGCGTTACATAATGCCTCACATATGAGTATGACTGCTTAATAAAGGATTGTTGAATGAATATATAAAAAAGTCAAAGTACCCCTACAGAAAAAGAGAAATACTATTATAAATCTGACTATGCAAACATTTTCTTAAAGATTTATTTTATCGTTTTTGATAGAGAAAGAAACAGAGACAGAGAGAGAGAAAGGGAAAGTCCAGAGCAGTCTCTATAGTTGTGCGTTGTGGAAGCTAGGATGGCTCAGAGGGTTAAGTGTTCACTTTGCACGCTGGGGACCGAGGATCGAATCCCGGCCCCGGCCCGTGAAGACCTATATGCTGAACTGGGGAGCTCCCCCAGTTCAGTTCTCTCTCTGTCTCTGTATCTCTCTCTCTCTCTTTCTCTCTCTCTCTGTCAAAAAGAAATAAATTAATAAAAAAAATCTTAAAAAAAAAAAAGATGTTTTTTATAGTTGTGCATCATCAGTTTTTGACACACTTTTATTCCACACAAGTGGGTAGGAGGCCCATGCAGGGCAGTACTGGGCCGGGGGCCTCCCACATGGGAAGCTTGCCACAATGAGAACCAAACTGGGGGCCACACTCTGGTTCAGTATATAGGTCTGCAGGGGCCCAGGCCAGGATTTGATCCTCAGACCCCTGGGCTGCAAAGTGAGTGCTTAATCCACTGAGCCATCCCAGCATCCCCTGACTATGCAAACTTTAACAGGTTTGTTGATAACAATGAGGTTCCATTTTTCTTTTTAATTTTCTGCATGATATATATATTTTTAACTTTACATAGGTCTTTTAAATGCTATGAAAAGTAGAGAGAAGGCTATTATCATGGACAAGCAATCTGTGCAGTTGTCTAGTGTCCTATATGTTCAAGAAGGCTATAACTTGATTTGATACTCTGCCATTACCATCTTAAAATTCTTAAGAAATTTTAAACAAAATGTTCCATATTTTTAGTTTGCCTCGGGTACCACAAATTACCATATTTTCTGCGTATGGTAGTCCTGTAACATACTGTATTAGTAGTGCAGTTCAGACTTAGCTGCTTCCCACTCCCTTTGCTAGTTCAGATCATACCCATTCATATTCCTTCTTTTGTCTTAAATTGTTAGACCATGTATTGATTTCTTAATGGTGAGTTAGAAAAATAGGGGTAGTCTTATACATGGGGATTTCTTATACAAGGAAAAGTACGGTATGTAGCCAGCCATCATTAAAGGGTCAAGAAGATAAAAGTTTCTTGTCATTAGAAGCTGCCATTAAAGAAAAGTTTCTTTCTTGTTCTGTATTTTTTTGTTAAAAAAAGAATTTTTCTCTGTATGCTATGTTTTTATGTTTCAATTTTGCTACAAGTGTATACTAAGTACTATTACTATCAAGTGCATTTCTTCATTATAATGATATTATGTAATTACATATTAATATCCTTCATTTGAAAAAAAAACGTAGATATATTTGGCCAATGTTGGAAGATTTCTCATTTTTTTCTCACATCCTCACACACCGTGCATCAACCTCAAACATGTAGGCAATGTATTGTAAAATTACGCATGGAACCTATGTAATTTCACTAACCAATGTAAAAAAAAATTGTGTATCTTATATTAGAAGATACATAAGATATATTTGTTTAATGAATAAATGAATGAATAAAATAAATAAACACAATTTTAAGAATTTTGTATTTTAACATTTTGTGAACCTTCTGAGATTTAAGTTTAGAGCCTCTTCAGAAATGCGTGTTTACATGTGTATTACAAGCATATATAGTTGCATATAGCAGTTGTTGGATCCAGAAACATGAAATTACACTTACAAAAGTTCTAATTCAAAACATTCATTATTCCTTATGATAATATGTTCTGTTTTGTCTTGTTCCTTATTCATTTTAATCCTGCATTAAACTGAACAGAACTAATAAAACTGTACCTAATACAGAATTTAATGAGAGGGAAAAACATCAGATTATAGAATGGTGTTTTAAGTTCTGAATCACCAAATGCTAACTCAAGGTAAAAACAGACAAGCACCTAAAAATATCCTTCACACCTTCTTCCCCAATCTGTGTGCTAATTTTGCACCATTTATAAGCATACTGCTGAGTGTAAATACAGTTCTCAAGAAATCTAAGCTTTGGAGCTGCTGCTGTCTTGCAAAATATATCTCTATAAAGTGAATGGGTTTGGGGGAAAACTAAATCCTTCCTGAGGAATTGCATTTTGTCACAAGCAGTGATTTATTCTGTCAGGAAAACAGATTCTATGAAACACTGTATGCCCCTGTGGCAAGAAAATTCATTTAGTCAAAAACTTTAATCTATCCTGGTGACAAAATGCACTCCTTAGTTTATTGCTTAAAGATTGAGTTTTATAACTTCCATGCACTTTTGTAAAAAAAAAAAAAGTCTGTTGTTTTATGATGATCTTATAACGATCCCAGGTCTCATAAAAAGTAATTAATCACTATGTAGAAGTTGAAATTTTGTATATTAAAAGTAGATGGTTACACACACACACACATTTATATATGTGTACACACACACACATACATCTTTCTCTAAAATATGTGAGCATTTTAATTTATTTTTCATAATACTGTTTTCAAGTCTGTAGATCTCATGACAACCATAATATGCTTTAATGAGACAATAGTTATTAAAGTTTTATTTCTTATGCTAAAAGTTAGTATTCTAATTCCCTTAAAATAAAAAACTAAAGATGTTATTTGTCAAAGTCATGTTTGTCTCCTAAGTCACAGTATTTTTATTCACAGAATAAATTTTAAATGTCTTGGTATGGCATTCTATAACAGGCACAATGGGTTAACCCTTTTGTGACTTCTCTTTTGTTATTTTTATCAAATTTATTTGGGTGACATTGATTAGTAAAATATTGTTTCAAGTGTACAATTCCATACTACCTCAACTATATATGACATTGCGTATTCACCACTGAAAGTCAGTTCTCCTTCCATTACCATATATTTGACTCCTTTACCTTCTTTGACCACCTTCCCCTTCCTTGTGCCTCTTCCCCTCTGTAACCACTGAACTGTTGTCTGTGTCTATGAGTTTTTGTTTGTTTGGATTGTCCATTTGTTGCTTCCAGGTTTATATCCCACATATGAGTAAAGTCATATGGTTCTTGACTTTCTATCTGATTTATTTCACTTAGCATGATGAACTCAAGATCCATCCATGTTGTTGCGGTAGAATCCTCGCTTCTCTACCCATCTCCAAGATGATTCAGCAAGCTTCTTGTTCTTAAATTAAAGATTCAAATATATTTAATATAATTGTTTTTATTTATAAATCCTATGTATTTTATTTTTAGGCTTACTAGACATACCATTTTAAATGGAACAAAAAACAATGGTATATATGGTTAGCCTACCAACACCTTAAATTTAGCCCGGTGAGACTAGGCTGACCATAACTTTTTGAAACAAGACAGTGCCATTGTTTTCTGTCCTGTTTAAAATGGTTCATCTGGTCAGCCTCTTCACTTGAAACATTTAAAAATGTTATTCTAGGGGAAGCCAGGATGGCTCAGTGGGTTAAGCGCTCACTTTGCAGCGCCAGGGACCAGGGATCGAATCCCGGCCCTGGCCCCAGCCCGTGCGGAACCATATGCTGAACTGGGAGCTCCCCCAGTTCAGTTCTCTCTCTGTCTCTGTCTCTGTATCTCTCTCTCTGTCAAAAATAAAAATAAATAAATAAAAATATATTTAAAAATGTTATTCTAATAAGGGCCCACAGGCTTTGTCATACTGTTACAGGGTCTATAAAACAAAATATGGTTAAGAACCCTGGTAGGGAATCTGTCTTTAGAAGTAAGCTTATAAAATGACTGTTGTGTATGGAATCAAAGTAATTTACATGTTGCAATGGGTTCATTTTATTCTCAGCTTGTCAAGACCATACCTTTATGTGTGATGCTATGAATATATTATTTTAATTTTTTTCTTTTTTTCTTTTTAGGATTTATAGCAATAAGCCCCTAGATTTTCATTATTAGTCCCCTAGTTCCATATGCCATTGAATCGTTTTCTCTGGCCCCACACCATCAAAGCTTCAAAATGCCTAATAATACCCTCCATTTGCAGGTGTGTTAGCTCCGCTAAGGGAATTCTGAAATGTCAGAACAATATCAGTGATCCACACACTATTTCTGATTCCAAATAAATTTCCTGTGCCAGAACTAACCTATCATCCTTTTTGTAAACAGGCTTGTATTAGAACAACCAATGCATCAAGTTTTCAAAAGCGTATTCATCTTTAAAATGGAAATTTGTAAATCAAAGCTAAGAAGAAAGTATAAAATTTTCATGACCTGTTAGTCCACAGTTTTAAAATTGCCTGGGCCTCAAAGCTGCTTTAAACCCCGTATTAGTTGACCCTAACTGCGAAAAGAAGTCCACCATTACTATCCGTGGACTTTGCTAGGGCTAGCTAAGCTCTTCCGATGCTGGGATAGCTCACAGGTTCCAGTGCTTGCCTTGTAACTGTGAGGTTCAGGGATAGAATCCTGGCCTTGATTATATAGCCAGATATTTTCTAAACAGCCTTCATATTTTATAACTTTAACATACTTTAAATCTATCTTTCTGAAATAGTGAACATCAATAATGTAATTCTATACTTGGATACCAAATGTGACAAAGAAATTATGCCCAATCAGCATTATTTTTGTTAATTTATTTATTCTGGGATTGTTGCTTTAAGTTTATTTTTGGCAAATTATAGATTAAAAAAAATTCATGTCACACTGTATCTTTGTGATAACTATGCCAATAATTTTTAAACTATAATCTCACAAAGTCAATATTATTTAAACTGAAGTCTAAATGTATGTTCTATGTTAATGATTTCATACAAAAGCTTCAGAATGTGTTGATTCTTTTGTTTGTTTCATTTTTCTTTTTCTAGACTTTCCATAGCAGTAGTAGAAGTGATATATTTCACAAATTCTTGTCAATCTGATGCCATGAAACTACTAAGTTTCTGAAAAACAACAATTGTTTAAGACATATCTTGGGACTTGCATTCTTGGAAGATACTGTTGGTTGTCAATTTAGTAGATGACAAATCAACAACTATTTTGTTTTTATTTTCTTTTAGTTAATCATTTTTTCCCTATAATGAAATGCTTATTCATTTAATCGGGAAGAACATATTTCCATTTTAATTGTTGCTTTTTACTTTTCCCATGGGGAGAAAAAAACTACATTTTTTTTTAGGCTTCTAAAACACATCATATTGTCTTTGAAAAATAATTTCTACATGAAGTTATATAGTCTCTATATTTTTTTCCACCAGTGATTATTATTCTTAGTCAGACATCAGAAGCTTCATTATGAAGAATCTTCATCTCTGTCCTATAGAGTTGTCTTCCCAAGTTACTTGCTTTTTATTAGTAATAAGATTCCTGGCCATTTACTGATCAATTATTTCATTTATGAACCATGTTTCAAGTGTCAAATCTAATAACTCTGATTAGCTCTAGATTCTGAAGACTTTCTCTTGTTTTGTTCTAAAAGGTTTATGGTTGTATGTTTGATTAAATTCATGATCTATTTTGAGTTATTTTTATATACCATATGAGATTTATATCTCAATACATTTTTTTTGCTTACAGGTGTACAATAATTTCAGCCTCATTTGTTAAAAATGTATGTTTCCATTTAATTACTTTTTTATATCTTTATCAAAAATAAATTGGATGTATTTATTGTGCCCATTTCAGAGTTCTTTATTCTCTTCCACTAACATATATTTCTATCCTTTGAACAAAATCTCAATCTTTATTACTATACTGAACACTATTGTAGCAGTATACCCAGTCTTGAAATTGGTAAATTATCCCTTGCATTTTATTCCTCTGCTTCAAAATTATTTTAGATATTTTTGTTTCTTTGCCTTTTAATGTAAATTATGTTGTATATTTGCCTATTTATACAAAAAATATCACTGGTATTTTGATAGGAATTGCATTAAATATGTAAATTGACTTAGGTATACTTGGCATCTTTATTGTGTTGAGTCTTCCAATCCATTTCTTTATATTTTTTTATTTGCTTCATCAGCATGTTATAAATTTCAACATACAAATCCTGTTGCTTTGTTAAATTTACACCTAAATAATACTCTTGTTAGATGCTTATAAATGCTATTATTATATGTTTCAGCTTGGTTTCTGCATATTCATTGCTAGCATATAGAAATAAAATTTACTTTTGTGCATTGATTTTTGTGTCTTGTGACTTTACTGAAATTATTTATTAACTCTAAGCATTTTTTTTTCTTATAGATTCTTTGGGCTTCCTACAGACTACCAAACCATCTGCAAATAAGAATTGGGTTATTACTTTCTTTTCATTTTATATGCCTTTATTTTTTCTTTGCTGCTTACAGAGATTAGAACTTCCAGTTCCATATTAAATATAAGCGCTTTGAGCAAACAGCTTTGCCTTGTTAGTTTAATAAATTTAGAAAAAATATTACTTGATCACAACTAATTATACTGTTAACTTTAGGTTTTTATAAATGCTATATTTGAACTTGAGGAAGTTCCTTTCTATTCATATTTTCCTGAGGCTTTTATCATAAATGGGTGTTTTATTTTGTCATCAATTGATATGATTATATAATTTTACTGTACTAACCCTATTGATATGGGGAATTAAATTTACATTGACTAAATTTCAAATATTAAATCATGCTTGTATCCTGGGACTATATCTCACTTAGTCATGAAACACATTTATTTCTATACAGGTATATATTTCTGAATTCTGTTTGACAGTGTGTATGTGCGTGTGTGAGTACTGCCTTTGTCTGAGTTTCGTTTCAGGTATATGAGATTTGCATTTTTTCTTCTATTTTTCTGGAAGAGATTGTGTTGATTTGTTGTTAACTCTTCATTAAATATGGGATAGAATTTTCCCAGTAATACCATTTGGGCCTTATATATTTTTGATAATTTTCTTTAATCCAAAGTTTTCCTTATCTGATATTAATATAGTCACTCTTGCTTTCCTTTGATTGCCTGCATATCTTTTTTCATCTTTTTACTTACAACCTTTACATATCATATTTGAATTGAAATGATTTTAAACACCATATTTTTGGGTAATTATGTTTCCTCTTTTTTTGTATGTACTCTAACAATCTTTATCTTGTAATTGGTGTATTTTGACCAGTTACCTATAATGTAAATATTAGCATGGCAGAAAATGAGCCTGTCACTTATTTTTATTTTTGTTTTCTATATGTTTTCTCTTCCATTTTTTACCTTTCTGAATATATATATAATTCCATATTTGATTATCTATAATGTTTTTGAGTTTTATTTATGTTTCTTAGTAATTGTCTAGGTATTTGCTATACATACACAATTCATAATATTCTGTTGATGTTAAAATTCTACCAGTCCAAGAGAAAAAAAACCTTACATACCTTTAAGTTCCTTTACATTTTTATAATATATATTTTTACAACTATTTCCTCTATATACAGATAACTATGGGAGAAAAGTTTGTAATTTTTTGCTTCAACCATCAAGCATAATTTAGAAAACTCAAGGGAATCTATTTATTTATAATTTTTCTCTTTCCATTATTGTTTTTCCTTCCTGATGTCTAAGATTCTTTATTTTGTCACTTGCTTTTTTATTAAAGAATGTTCTTTAGCTTTTCTTCCAGGTAGGTCTGATGACAAAAAATTATCTCCATTTTCTCTCACCTGAAATTGTCTTGAATTTTCCTTTATTATTCAGGATAAATTTGCTCATCATAGAATTCTGTGTTGGCTATTCTTCCAACACTTGAAAAAACTGTGCCATTTTATCCCAGTCTCTGTAGTAGCTATTGAAATATCTGTCATTTGAATTGTTTTTCTATAGGTATTATGTCAGTTATTTCTGGCTGCTTTTACGATTTCTTTCTTTCTTCTTTCTCTTTTTGTTTCTAATTTGTACAAGTTTAACTATGATGCGTCTTATACTTACATATACATATAAAATTTATACCATTTGGGGTTCACTCATCTTGTATCTATAATTCTATGTCTACCAAATTTGGAAATTTTAAATTACTATTCCTTAGAGTATTTTTAAAATTATACCTCTTTCTTTAACAGTAAAATTGAATTTATTCCTAAAACTCTCAATTTATCTGAGTCTTTTAATCTCTATTGCAAAAATGTGTTAATTTTTTTTTTTCTGTTTTCAATTTAACTTATATTTTTTTCTGTACTCTCCATTCCACTGTTAGGGCATTCATTGTGGTTTTTCTTTTTATTTCCACTGTTTTTCTTAATTCTAAAGTGTGTCTTCTTTATAGTCCCCTATTTATTGCTGAGCTTTATTTTTCCTTTTGTTTTAAACATGACTATCATTGCTCATGGAAGCATTTTTACAACACTTTAAATCATTGTCAGATAACTCTAACATCTGTGTCATCTTGGTGTTGTCTATTGTCTTCTCTCATTCAAATTGAGC
>PVKE010036433.1:5960-16505 GCA_004027555.1 Craseonycteris thonglongyai | reverse complement strand
TAAAACTAAACGAACTGAAGTTGGATATGTTCCAATGGATTAATTTGTATGATTTTGAAATGCAGTTGATTGACTTACAGAGTAGCTGTATTTGGAGGCAAAAATTTATCGATTTGAGACATGAATTAGAAAGTATTGAAAGAGATAGGTTAGCTGGGTCAATGCTGAACAATGCAGAAAATGAAGTTCTGAAAACATGGAATTCCTTGCCTGAAAATTTTCAGTGTCTGAAAAATGTAGCAGTGGCAATACTCTCGATATTTTCCTCTACTTACTCATGTGAATCATTATTTTCAATTATAAACCTAGTCAAGTCTGATTTTAGGAGTAATTTAACTGATGCCTCAAGTGCAGCTTGTGTAATGTTAAAAACAAAAAAATATAAACCTGATGTGATTCATCTGTCTGCTTCTGCACAACAGAAATCACACTAATAATGATAGAGGATTCTTTAATTTTCATGGGTACTCTGTGCATTTGACGACTAATGTTTATTATTATAATTTAATACTGTCACGTGTTTTTTTCCTTTTTATTTCATATAAATTATAATTTTATTATAATATCATGTTATTCTACACCAAATAAAAATGTAATAAATGACTGATAGACATTTTCTATGGTATTTAATTTATATAATTACCTTTGTTATGCACTCTAAAAAATATTTAAACTTCAAAAATAATTGTGAATACCATTTAAAAAATTATTGTTTTTTGTTATAAAAACATCCTATGCCTCTTATAGACATAAAAATAATCGATACCTCTATCTCACTCAATGGGTTGGCACACAAGTCGAGCGAGTATACTCTTATTTCATAAACTTTGGCACTCAATCGCCAAAAGGTTCGCCACCCCTGGTCTAGTCTATCGAATGTAATTATTCTTTACCCCTTGTTGTACCATGTGGGCAGAGAAGTGCTTCGATCCAAAGAAATCTAGAAAGTCCAAGCTGGTACAATATTTTTGCTCTAGTTTTCTGATAGTGTTAAAAGCATTAGCTTCAGTGACTAGGTATGCAAAGCCAAACCCAGAATATTTATCAAGTTCTGTCAATACCCATGTTCCTCTGGATCAATAGACGAAGGATCAATATTATCTACTCATTAGCTATAGGCTGGACCGTTTCCCATGGGAATACTTCCCAGGGCTCATTGAAAACATTGACTTTCCTTATTAAAGCAAACAGAATAATAATTATTAACAGTTTGAACTTTTTTTATTGTTAAATTTAATGGGGTTACATTGATTGTTACCAATTAGATAGTTTCTGGATGTACTAGTCCACATCACATCACCCATGCATCGCATTATGTGCTCACCACCCAGAATTAGCTCCCATTTCATCACTATATATCTGGTGTCCACTCCCACCTCCCCTGCCACAACTCTCCCTCCCCCTTCCTCCCCCCTTCCCAGGTAACCTCCAAACTACTGAGTGTGTCCATAATGCTGGTGCCCTCTCCCACCTCCCCGCCCACTCTCCTTCCCCCCTCCTCCCCTTCCCTCAGGCAATCATCCAGCTATTGAGTGTGTCCATAGGTCTCTGTGTCTTTGTTACTTTCAGTTTTATATTCCACCTATACGTGAGGTCAAATGTTTCCTGATTCTTTCAGTCTGACTTATTTTGCTTAATAAGATGGTCTCTAGGTCCATCCATGGTGTCACAAATGACTGCATTTCATCATTTCTTATCGCTGAGTAGTATTCCATTGTGTAAATGCACCACATCTTCTGTATCCAGTCATCTATTGAAGGGCATTTTGGTTGTTTCCATGTTCTGGCCACTGTGAACAGTGCTGCGATGAACATGTGGGTACAAACATCTTTAAAGATTAAGGTTTTCAGTTTTTTGGGTACATGCCAAGTAGAGGGATGGCTGGGTCATATGGTAATTCCATTTGTAATTTTTTTAGGAATCTCCATACAGCCTTCCATAGTGGTTGTACCAGTTTACATTCCCACCAGCAGTGTATGAGGATTCCTTTTTGTCCACAGCCTCTCCAGCACTTGTTATCCCTTGTCTTGTTGATTATAGTCATTTTAACAGGTGTAAGATGGTATCTCATTGTGGTTTTTATTTGCATCTCCCTAATTGCTAGTGAAGTGGAGCATTTTTTCATATATCTGTTGGCCATATGTATGTCTTCATGAGAAAAGTGTCTGTTAAGGTCATCTGCCAATTTTTTAATGGGATTGCTTGTTTTTTTCTTGTTGAGTTGTATATTTTTTATATTAGCCCCTTATCAGAGGCATTGTTGGCAAATATTTTTTCCCAGTTGGTTGTTTGCCTCTTTGCTTTGTTGATGGTTTCCTATGCAGTGTAGAAGGTTTTTAGCTTGATAAGGTCCCATTCATTTATTTGTGCTTTTACTTCCCTTGCCATTGAGGCCAGATTCATAAAGTCCTCCCTGAATCCCAGGTCTATAAGTTTAGTGCCAATGTTTTCTTAAATGCAATTTATTGTTTCCTTTCTTATTTGGAGGTCTTTAATTCATTTTGAGTTAATTTTGGTATATGGTGAGAGATCGCAGTTCACATTCAGCCTTTTGCATGTGGTTTTCCTATTTTCCCAGCACCATTTACTGAAGAGGCTTTTTTCCCCACTCTATATTTTTTGCCCCTTTGTCAAAAATAATCTGTCCATATAATTGTGGGTTCATTTCTGGAGTTTCAGTTCTGTTCCATTGGTCCGTGTGTCTGTTTTTCTGCCAGTACCAAGCTGTTTGATTACTGAGGCTTTGTAGTACAGATAAAAGTCAGGCAGGGAGATGACCCCAGCTTTATCCTTTTTTCTTAGAATAGCTTTTGCGATTCGTGGTCTTTTGTGGTTCCATACAAATTTGATAATTTTTTTTTAATCTATTTCTTGAAAGAATGACTGTGGGATTTTGATGGGAATAGCACTGAATCTGTATATTGCTTTGGGGAGTATGGCCATCTTAACTATGTTGATTCTTCCAATCCATGAACATGGAATGTCTTTCCATTTCTTTGTGTCCTCTTTAATTTCTTTTAACAGTGTCTTATAGTTTTCAGTGTACAAGTCCTTCACGTTCTTTGTTAGATTTATTCCTAGGTATTTCATTTTTTTGTTTGCAATGGCAAAGGGAATGGATCTTCTCATCTCTCTTTCTGAAGTTTCATTGTTGGCATACAAAAATGCAGTTGATTTTGGGACATTGATTTTGTAGCCTGCGACTCTACTGTATTTGTCTATTATTTGTAATAGATTTCTGATAGAGTCTTTAGAGTTTTCTATATACAGGATCATGTCATCTGCAAAGAGTGACAGTTTAACTTCTTCTCTCCCGATTCTAATACCTTTTATTCCTTTCTCTTGTCTGATTGCTCTGGCTAGAACTTCCAGAACTACGTTGAACAGCAGTGCTGACAGGGGGCATCCCTGTCTTGTTTCTGATTTTAGGGAAATAGGCTTCAGCTTTTCCCCATTCAGTATAATATTTGCTGAGGGTTTGTCATATATGGCCTTAATTAAGTTGAGGTACTTCCCTTCAATTCCCATTTTATTCAGTGTTTTTATCATAAATGGGTGTTGTATCTTGTTGAATGCTTTTTCTGCATCGATTGAGATAATCATGTGGTTTTTATCCTTTGCTTGGTTTATGTGCTGGATTACATTGATTGATTTTCGTATGTTGAACCATCCTTGTGCCCCAGGGATGAATCCCACTTGTTCATGGTGAATAATCTTTTTAATGCATTGTTGTATTCTGTTAGCTAAAATTTTATTTAAGATTTTTGCATCAGTGATCATCAGTGAGATTGGCCTATAGTTTTCCTTTTTGGTATTGTCTTTCCCAGGTTTTGGTATTAGGGTGATATTAGCTTCATAGAAAGAGTTGGGTAGTACTGCCTCCTCTTGGATTTTCTGGAGTAGTTTGAGGAGGATGGGCGTTAGTTCTTCTTTGAATGACTGGTAGAATTCATTGGTAAAGCCATCTGGTCCAGGCCTTTAGCCTTTGGGCAATTTTTGGATAATTGTTTCAAGTTCTGTACTGTTGATTGGTCTATTGAGGTTATCCAAATCTTCTTGGTTCAGTTTAGGTAAACTATATGTTTCTAGAAATTTGTCCATTTCTTCTAGGTTGTCAAAGTTGTTGGCATAGAGTCTTTCATAATAATCTCTTATGATTGTTTGTATTTCGGCAGCATCAGTTGTAATCTCTCCCCTATCGTCCCGTATTCTGAAAATATGAGATTTTTCTCTTTGTCCTTTGGTGAGCCTAGCCAGTGGTTTGTCGATTTTATTGAATTTTTCAAAGAACCAGCTCTTTGTGGCGTTAATTTTATCTATTGTTTTTCTATTCTGAATTTCATAATCTTATCTATTGTTTTTCTATTCTGAATTTCATTAAGTTCTGCGTTGATTTTTATTAATTCTTTTCTTCTGCTGGCTTTGGGGGACCTCTGTTCTTCTTTTTCTAGCTCTATAAGATGAGATGTGAGGGTGTTTACTTGTAGTATTTCTTGTTTCTTGAGATAGGCCTGTAATGATATAAATTTCCCTCTTAATACTGCTTTTGCTGTGTCCCAGAAATTTTGGTACGTCGTGTTTTCATTGTCATTTGTTTCTACAAATTGTTTAATCTCTTGTTTTATTTCCTCTTTGACCCAGTCACTTTTTAACAGCATGTTGTTCAGTCTCCACGTATATGTGGTTCTCTCTGCACTTAATCTCTTGCAATTGATCTCTAGTTTCAATGCTTTGTGGTCTGAGAATACACTTGGTATGATTTGGATGCCCTTAAATTTGGTGAGGTTGAATTTCAATCCCAGGATATGGTCTATCCTTGAAAATGTTCTATGTGCACTAGAGTAAAATGTATAGCCCTTTGTTGTAGGATGGAATGATCTGTAAATGTCAATTATGTCCATTTCCTGCAATGTATCATTTAAAGCTGCAATCTCCTTATTTAGTTTCTGCTTGGATGATCTGTCCAATGTTGTCAGGGGAATGTTTAGACCCCCTACTATAATTGTATTTTTGTCAAATTCTCCTTTTAGATCTGTTAGTAGTTGCTTTATAAATTTTGGTGCTTCCTGATTGGGGGCATATATATTGATGAGTGTCATGTTTTCTTGGTGTATTGTCCCTTTTATCAAAATGTAATGTCCATCTTTATGTCTTATTATTATTTTTATCCTGATGTCTTCTTCATCTGACATCAGTATGGACACTCTAGCTTTTCTCTGACTGCCATTTGCCTGAAATATTGTTTTCCATCCTTTTACCCTGAGTCTATGTTTGTCCCTGTGGCTGAGGTGTGTCTCTTGTAGGCAGCATATGGTAGGATTTTGTTTTTTAATCCAGTCTGCTACCCTGTGCCTGTTTATTGGTGAATTTAGTCCATTTACATTCAGGGTGATGATTGATATATGAGGATATCCTGTATCCATTTCTTCTTTCCTTTTTATTTTTTTATTGTCCCAACTTTTCTCCATTTATTTTGATTTCTTGATTCAGGTCGAATAGCCTCCTTTAGTATTTCTTGGAGTGCCTGTTTTGAGCTGGAGAATTCCCTCAGCTTCTGTATATCTGAAAAGGCCTCAATTCCTCCTTCATATCTAAAGGTTAATTCTGTTGGATAGTTAATTCTTGTCTAGAAATTTCTCTCTTTTAATATTTTGAAGATTGGGCTCCACTCCCTCCTGGCTTGCAGAGTTTCTGCTGAGAAGTCTGGTGACATCCTGATAGTTTTTCCTTTGAAAGTTATATTTTGTTTTTCCCTGGCAGCCTTGAGGATTCTTTCTTTGTCTTTGGTTTTTGTTGTCTTCAGAACAATATGCCTTGGAGAGGATCTGCTAGGGTCTAGGTAGTTAGGGCTCCTGTTTTCCTCTTGAATTTGGGGTTCTAGTTCTTTGCATAGGTTAGGAAAATTCTCATCCACTATTTGTTTTAGTAGACTCTGAGAAGATTTCACCTCGTTTCCTTCTGGTACCCCTATTATTCTAATATTGTTCTTTCTGATGGAGTCAGAGAGTTCTTGTAGGGCTCTTTCATTTCTCTTCTCATTTCCCTTTCTTCTTCCCTCTGTGACATTTCCATGTTTCTATCTTCGATTTCACTCATTCTTTCCTCTAGCTGGTCAGCCCTGTTTTCTATGCTGGTCAATTCTTTTTTCAGCTCTCCCGTGATGCCTTTTATTTCAAGGAGTTCCTTTTGATTCTGCTCTAAGTTCTCAATTTTATTGGTAAAGTACTCATTTTGCTCAGAAAATTTCTTGTTGAGGCCATTTAACTGTGTCTGGGTACTTTGCCAGCATTTATTGAGCTCTCTGCTTGTCTTGAGTATTGCAGCCCTGAATTCTGTTTCACTTAGATTTGATTCCAAGTGCGCAAGCTCCTTTTCTAAAGAATGCCCCTGATCTTCTGAAGGGGCTTTGGATTCTGAGGTGTGCATTGTCTTGGATGTGGTTCTTTTTGCTTTGGGCATGAGTATGTTTTCCCTCTTGGGGGTTGCCTATCAGATGGGTTTCTCTTTATTATTATTATTTTTTATGGGCTTAGTTGTGGGAGGAAGAGCTTTTGGGAGAGGGTTGGGGGAAGCTGTCAGTTTCTGTGTCCTGGGGTTGTTCTTCAGGTTGCTGTCTTAGCTGTTAGAAAGCAGGGTAGTGAGGCTGTGGCCAGGGGTGGGGGCATGTGAGTAGGAGCTAGGGTGGGCCGTAGACACAATAGCAGATTCCTCTTTCAGCAGGGGCACTGGTGATTTAGTGCAAGTGAGGCACAGGAGCTCCGGTCTTTCTCCCCTCTGATGGGCTGCTTTTCCTTTAATCACGTCTGTGAGCCAGTCTTTCTGCCCTCTGATCAGCTGCTTTTCCTTTAATTGTGTCTGTGAGCCGTGCCTGCAGGGCAGCGGCATGGGTGGGCCGGGGCTTGGCAGAAGTCTGGTCGGCCATGCGGGCAGGGGCACTACGGCGACCTGGTCAGCGGCACACCGAGAGCCCGGTCGTGTGCACTGGCAGCAGTGCAGCAGTGGCCCAGTTGGGCGGTGCACTGGCCGCAGCTGGGCCAGCAGCCGCTCTCTGCCCGTGGCTCTGCAGGGTCTCAAAGACCTTTGGATTCACTCTAGGCACGTCTAATGCAGCCAAGGATGCTGCCTCCATGTCCACTCAAGCCACTGCCCTCACTCCAAGAGCCCTGTCTTCAAAAGGTGCTCCCTCACAGTCAACTCTAAGAGCTCAGCTGTATCTCCTCTGTGAATCAGGGGTGCTGAGCTGCTGTGGGCTGGTGACCTGCTCTCTCCCCGCCTGCCCAGGATGTGCAGCCACCCTGCTCCACAGTTTCTGTTCCACTTTAGGCTCCATGATCTGATTAGAGCACCCCGTGCCACCCCTTGAGTTTGGATGTTAAATTGTCCACATTCCTGTGGGGCTTCCACGCTTCTTAGGTTTCGGCTTCTAGCCCGCCCTCAATCTAGCTCCACTTTGACCGTAGTCCTCCAATCCCCCTTTGTTTTCGCCAGCCCCAGGCCGTGCTCCATGTCCCTGTCCCCAAACTGTTCCTTCCCCTTCCCTCTCCCGCTCTCCCCTTTTTCCTCTAACCTTTGGATGTTTTTCTGCATTGTGTGATTCTCTCAGTTGAGGGTGCTTCTCAGGGTTTCCCCTGTGGATTCCCCTTTGTTCATAAGTCCCTTCCTGGGTAGGTATTGGGGTTCTCCTCTCAGGCCACCATCTTTTTTTCTCCTAGAGTCCAGTTTGAACTTTAATTAGGGCCATTGGTGCATTTTGCATTTGGACCATTGCTGCATGGCTTGAATTCCCTCATGTCTACATGTTTCATGGATACAGGTTGCCACATTGATTTTGTATCCTGCAACTTTACTGTATTCATTTATTATTTGTAATAGTTTTCTGGTGGAATCTAGGGTTTTCTATATAAAGGATCATGTCATCTGTAAAAAGTGACAGTTTAACTTCTTCATTTCCAATTTGGATGCCTTTTCTTTCTTTTTCCTGCCTAATGGCTCTGGCTAGAACTTCCAGCACTATGTTGAATAGCAGTGGTGACAGGGAACATCCCTGCCTTGTTCCTCATTTTAGAAGAAAAGGTTTCAGTTTCTCCCTGTTCAGTATGATATTCGCTGAGGGTTTGTCATATATGGCCTTTATTATATTGAGGTACTTTCCTTCTATACCCATTTTATTAAGTGTTTTGTTTTTTTTAAGATTTATTTTTATTGTTTTTGACAGAGAGAGTTACAAAGACAGAGAGAAGGTGGAGCCACAGTCTCCATAGTTGCACATCATTTGTTTTTCCACATAGTTTCATTTTACAGGTGGGAGTGGGGCTGCACAGGGTAGGAACTGGCCTGGGGTCTTCACCCTGGTGAGAACTGAACTGGTGGCACTCCCCAGTTCAGCATATACGTCCACATGAGCCGGGTTGGGATTCGATCCTTGGTCCCCGGGGCTGCAAAGTGAGTGCTTAACCCACTGAGCCATCCTGGCTTCCCTATTAAGTGTTTTGATCATAAATGGGTGTTGTATCTTGTCGAATGCTTTTTCTGCATCAATTGATATAATCATATGGTTTTTGTCTTTTATTTTGTTTATGTGGTATATCATATTGATCGATTTGTGTATGTTGAATCATCTTTGTGCCCCTGGGATGAATCCCACTTGATCGTGTTGTATAATCTTTTTGTTAATTTATTTTAATTTATTTTTTTATTGTTTTTGAGAGAGAGAGAGAGAGAGAGAGAGAGAGATACAGAGACAGAGATAAGAGGGAGGGCCCAGAACAGTCTCCATAGTTGCACATCATGGTTTTTCCACATAGTTTCATTCCACAGGTGGGCACGGGGCTGCACAGGGCAGGAACTGGGCCAGGATCTCACCCCAGTGAGAACTGAACTGGGGGCACTCCCCAGTTCAGCATATGGGTCCACCTGGGCCGGGTCCAGGATTGGATCCTCGGTCCCTGGGGCTGCAAAGTGAGCGCTTAGTCCACTGAGCCATCCCGGCTTCCCAATAATCTTTTTAATGCATTCTTGTATTCTATTTGCTAGTATTTTGCTTAGGATTTTTGCATCAGTGTTCATCAAAGATATTGGTCAAAGAGGGGGTGGTGAATCTGTGGCACGCATGCCCAAAGTGGCATGCGGAGCAATTATTTCGGCACGCGGAATTATTGTTTTTTGTTATAAAAACATCCTATGCCTCTTATAGACATAAAAATAATCGATACCTCTATCTCACTCGATGGGTGGGCATGCGGGTCTAGCGAGTATACTCTTATTTCATAGACTTTGGCACTCAATCGCCAAAAGTTTGCCACCCCTGGTCTATAGTTTTCTTTTTTGTGATGTCCTTGCCCGGCTTTGGTATTAGGGTAATGTTGGCGTCATAGAATGATTTGGGAAGTATTGCCTCTTCTTCAATTTTTGGGAAAAGTTTGAGGAGAATAGGTGTTAGTTCCTCTTTGAATGCCTTGTAAAACTTGTTAGTGAGACCATCTGGTCCTGGACTCTTGCTTTTGGGGAGGGTTTGGATGATTGTTTCAATTTCCTTACTGTTGATTGGTCTGTTTAGGTTATCAAGTTTTTCATGGTTCAGTCTAGGTAGACTATATGTTTCTAAAAACATGTCCATTTCTTCTAGGGTGTAAAATTTGATGGCATATAGTCCTTCATAGTATTTTTGTATGATCTTTTGTATTTCTGTGGTATCAGTTGTAATTTCCCCTCTTTTATTTCTAATTTGAATTATTTGTATGTTTTATCTTTTTCCCTTGATGAGCCTAGCCAAGGGTGAGTCAATTTTTTCTTTAAGATTTATTGTTTTTGACAGAGACAGAGAGAGACAGAGAGAAGTGGGAGGGCCGGGGGCAGACTCCATAGATGTAGATCATCAGTTTTCAACATGTTTTCATTTCACACAGGTGGGTAGGGGAGAACCAGGCTGGGGGCCTCCTGCATGGGAGGCAACCCCCCTGGAGCTGGGGGTAGAACTGGGGGACTTCCTCATGGAAGGCTTATCCTGGTGAGAACCAAACTGGGGGTCACACCCTAGTTTCGCTTATGGATCCACACAGGGTAGAGTCCAGATTCTCTCCTCAGACTGCAAAATGAGTGCTTAACCCATCGAGCCATCCCAGCTTCCTAAGGGTTTTTCAATTTTATTAATTTTTTTCACAGAACCAGCTCTTTGTTGCATTTTTTAAATTGTTTTTCTTTTGTATATTTTATTTAGTTCTGCTTTAACTTTTATTATTTCCTTCCTTCTGCTAACTTTGGCTGTTTTTTGTTCTTCTTTTTATAGTTCTTTAAAATGTGATAGTAGGTTGTTTACTTGTAATTTTTCTTGTTTCCTGAGATAGGCCTGTAGTAATATAAATTTCCCTCTTATTACTGCTTTTGCTGCATCCCAGTAATTTTGGTATGTTGTGTTTTCATTGTCATTTGTTTCTATGCATATTTTAATCTATTTTTAAATTTCTTCTTTGATCCAATCATTTTTAATAACATGTTGTTTGATCTCCATGTATGTGTGGTTTTCCTGCTTTTTTTTTTTTTTTTTTT
>PVKE010036432.1:0-16406 GCA_004027555.1 Craseonycteris thonglongyai | reverse complement strand
ATGCAGCTGTGCCCACTCAAGCCCCAGCCCTCACTCCAAGAGCCCTGTCCTCAGAAGGCGCTCCCTCACAGTCAATCTCCTCCGTAAATCAGGGGTGCTGAGCTGTTGTGGGCTGGTGCCCTGCTCTCACCCTGCCCGCCGGGAAGTGCAGCCGCCCTGCTCCACAGTCCCTGTTCCACTTTAGGCTCTGTGATCTGATTAGGGCACTGTGTGCTGTCCTTTGAGTTCGGATGTTAAATTGTCCACAGTCTTGTGGGGCTTCCACGCTCCCTAGGTCTCGGCTTCCAGCCCGCCCTCGATCCAGCTCCACTGTGACCATAGTCCCCCAATCCCCCTTTGTTTTTGCCAGCCCCGGGCCGCGCTCCGAGTCTCTGTCCCCGAACTGCTGCTTCCCTTTTCCTCTCCCGCTCTCCCCTTTTTTCTCTAATCTTTGTGTGTTGTTCTGCGTTGTGTGGTTCTCTTAGTTGAGGTTGCTTCTCAGGGTTTCCCCTGTGGATTCCCCTCTGTTCACAAGGCCCTTCCCAGGCAGTAATCGGCGTTCTCCTCTCATGCCGCCATCTTGGATCTCCCTCGGTTTGGAAGTTCTAATGAAACATTTTTAAATCCATGGCACAGAAGCAGAGGCTTTTACGGCTCAGGGTGGCAAACACACGTGTGGACCGGTCCGTGGTGCGTGGGGAAGTCACGCTGCTTTGGAAGCGTGATGTGGGGCTGAAAAGGTTTTCAGACATAAAAAAAGTGAAAGGAGTTCATCACCATCAAACCAGTATTATAAGAAATCTTACAGGGATGTATTTAAGAAAAGAAAAAACATATGAATAAAAAAATGTCAATAATTACATGTCTATTAACAATTACTTTCAATGTAAATAGATTAAATTCTCTAATGAAAAATACAGGGTGGTAGAATGAATAAGACAATAAAACTCTGCGTACATAAAACTCATTTTAGATTGAAACACACACAAACTGAAAGTAAAAAGATTGAAAATGTTATTTTATGAAAATGGAAAAAAAAAAATTTAGGTGGCAATCCATAATACCAGACAAAATAGGCTATAATGAAGGTTATAATAACCAACATTATGACCCAGTAATCTCACTTCTAGGAACCCCAAAATGCTACTTTCAGAGGACATGGAAATTCATATGTTAATTGCAATATTGTCTACAATGGCCAAGATGTGGAAGCAGCTTGGGTGTCTGTCCATGAAAAATTGGATAAAGAGAAGCTGGTACATATGAGGGCTTTCCAGAAAGTATCCAGCCATGTACTGTGAAAACTAGAGGTGTTTATTGGTTAGATTTTTGAGGGATATATTGATCAGCCATAGAAGGAAATGGGTTCTTGCCATCTGCAATGATGTGGATAGACCTGGAGGTTTTGCCTTCTGCAGTGGTGTGGATAGACCTGGAGGTTTTGTACTGAGTAGAGTATGTCAGACAGAGAAAGCAGATGCAATGTGATTTTTCTTATATGTGGAATTGAAAGAACAAAATAAATAGACAACACACAAACAAACTCATAAGATATAGAGAACATTTCGTTGGGTTGCCAGAATGGTGGGGGTTGGGGATATAAGTGAAAAAAAAGAAAAGGATTACAAAGTACAAGTCAATTATTACACAGTAGTCATGGTAATGCAGGCTATACTCATAAACATAAGGAATATAGTCAATAATGTTGTAATAGCTGTGTATAGTATCACATGGGTTCTAGATTTTTTAGGGTAATAGATGGAAAGGAAATTGGGGGACAGGGTGAAAAAGGTTAAGATTTGAGAAGTGGCAATTGGTAGTTACAAAATAGTCATGAGCATATAAAATAAAACATAAGGAATATAGTTAATAATAAGGTAAAAACTAAGAGTATGTGTAATGCCAGGTGAGTACTAGGCTAGTCAGGGTATCACTTCTTAGATTATATAAATGTCTAACCACAATGCTATATACCTGAAATTAATACAAAATAATATTGAATGTCAACAGTAACTGAGAAATTTTTTAAAAAGGGGGGAATTTGAAGGGCAATATAAGGTACAAATTTCTAGTTATAAAATAAGTCATAGGGAGTTAAAATGCAGCATGGGAAATATAGTCAATACTATTTTGATAGCATGGCATTGGTGTCAGATGGTTGCTGAACTTATCATGGTTATACTGCTTTAGGTATATAAATGTTGATAACCACAACTAAAAACATGAATAGATCTCACAAACATAAAGCTAGACAGAAAATAGTCTAATAGAAAAATAAAAGTTTATTTTACTAAATTATTACACTGTGCTATCCCACTTATACAAAGCACAAAACAGAAAACAAACAAAACTATAGTACTTAGAGATGCATACTTCCACGGTAAAATCAACAAAACAAAGAACAATTTGAGCACAATCAAAGGGTGTATAATAATTATGTCCAGGGATGTGGAGGGTGTACGTTTGAACATTTTTAAAGTATTGACAGTATTCTGTTTCTTCACTGAAAAATGGTGACACAGGTATTCACTTAGCAGTTCGTCCAATTGTTCCCTTCTTATGACTTCTATATATAAAAAAAGTGAAACTAATGATAGAAAAAGGTAATTTTATTCTACATGGAATGCTCATAAAAATTTACCTCTATTTATCCATGATTCCAGAGAGATGATTTGAGAGAGGATATGACTGTTTGCCCAGTCTTCAGTTTTGTAATGAGGCAAACACAGAGATTGATTCTGGAAGACTAGCCATTCTCTGTTAGATTAAATTAAGAGGAAACATGGCATTAGTTGAAGCTATTAGGCACCCTGGCTGAGATAGCTTGGTCTGGGAAATAGCTTTACAGATATGATTAGGAGTGTTGTAATAATTAATTACCAACACCTAGCCTTCATTGGGATGGGTGCCAACCAGTTAGAACTGGTCTCAGTGCTCACAGATTCTGAAGTATTTGCCAGAGGTCCCATGTGGCAGATGCTGAATGAAATGTCTCATGCTAACCATTTGGCACTTTCTGTTCCCTCCTATACATGACTGAAATCTTGGACTGAAGTACTCTCATGGGTCCTTGGGCTGGTTGGGTAAATATTTTATTAGAAAACAGACAAGGACGTTCTACTCAAAAAAGCACAAACAACTTGAGCAATTAATTGGTGGAGAAAAAGATATGATGTAATTTGTATTTTATGTGGTGAGTCTGCCTTATTACACTTAATTTTCTATTATTTAACAGTCAAATTTTATCCCTCATCTTTTGGCACCTTTTGGTACTATCCTGGTTTCTTACTTACGTCTGCCTCCACAGTAGTTTCCCAACTCCCTGTATTTATGGGGCTATTGGTATTTGCTGTCTCTAATGCAAACCTCAGGGCTGATATGCCCAACTGACTTGACAATACAGGGAGCCACACATTCATTTCAGCCTTACATTTGATTCTGCCAATTCATTTATAATCCAAGTTTTGCCAAGTGATACCTAATCCAGGCCAAAAACCATGAGAAGAATCTCCTCCACATCATACGTTTTCAATATCTACATTTAAATCTATAAATATAAACGTATAACAAACAGTTGAGATAATGTCTATATGTCTTGATTATAAATTAATATAATATATATATGCATATATCATTTTTCTTAATATTTAAAGTTACATTTATTATAGTTCTTGCTTAAAAAAGATCATATACAGAAGTAGTCTGGGCTTGAAACTTTAGGTGCAAAATGAACTGATTTACACAAAGATATGTAAAATTCATAATAATTTATCTTAGATGAGGAGAACAATTCAAAATCACTGTGCACCCTACAATAATCAATGTAGTAAATGCTGTACTTGGGTCCTACTGAGTCTTGAATCCATGGTTCATAAAAACCTGTACATATCTCTGTAGCTTCTTGCAGAATCTTGTATGACTCAAGGTTACACATTGTCTTCACTCAGGAAGGATGGAATGACATGTACACACATATATACACACTCAGCTCAGCAGAAGCATGACTATAATTACATTAAATAATCCCCAGGTGTTCCCAAAGGAACATTTCCTAAAAATACTCATAGAAATCCACCTTAAGAGCTTAATTTAGCACTTCAAAAAATGAAACACCTTTAAACACACGTTTTTTTCTGCTTGCCTGTTTATATATGTTCATTGAAAACATAAGTTCATTGAAACCTAAAACATGAATCTTAGGCACTGATGAGGAAACACAATGCTCTTTTTACACATGAAAATTATTCAATAATTCCAAATTAAAAAAACTAATGTATATACATACTTCTTAGCAGTTGGGAGAGAGGTAAAAATTTGCTCTTGGGTATTTTTCTCTCTTTATATTTTTCTTTATGTTAACCCTTTATATATTGACATTCATCAAAGTAAACAAGTATAATTATATCAAACATATTCTATCTTCATTACAATTATAACTCTACTTGCAAGAAGGCAAGTTGCAGATATTATTTTTCAAGCTCCAAAATATTCTAAGTAAATAAAAATTAAATATGAAGTAATTTAAATATTATGTATTAACTTATGTGTGTCCTGCCTTGTTCCAACTGCTTACACAAATTCATATGGTTTATGATTAAAAGGAAATTGAGCAAATTTGGGCAAGAAAAAATAAAGTTATGAAAGTAATTTGAAGCCAGGGAAAAATTAGACATAAAGTACTAGGTGTGGGCTTGCTAGGTGTGGGCTGAAATCTTGGCTCTCTCCTTTAAACAGATCAAAGCCAAAAGAAAAACATAAATACATGATTCATAGTGTCCAATGGAGGCAAAACAAACAAATAAGTTGCTCTGGAAAGTAAAGCTATTGCTTGTATTTTTTTTAATGCTAGAATTCTGCCTCATGGCCTTTCTTCATAGAAAAAAAACATAGCTGTGGCTATGAATGTAGATGTAGTTATGTGTATGCATATAATATAGCAAAAATCCACAAAAATAGTTCTCATGAAACCAATATTAAAAAGAATATAAAGTGGTGAAGTAGCTGTGGGAAATGGCATGGTAGTTCCTCAAAAAATTAAATACAGAATTACTATATGAACCAGAAATTTCACTTCTGCTTATATATGCCAAAGAAGTTAAGCAGGGATTCGCACAATGATGCTTATAGCAGCATTTTTTACAATAGACGAAAGATGGAAACAACCCAAGTCTCTATCAATAGATAAGTAAATAAATAAAATCTGTTTTATACATATACCGTAATAGAATAGTAATTAGATTTTAAAAGGAATGAAATTCTGATATATAATATAAGGTCAATATATCCTGAAGACACCATGAATATGATAAGTGAAATAAGCAGGCAGGAAAAGACAAATACTGTATAGTAATTGTACTTACATGGAGTATTTAAATAGAGTCAAATTCGGGGATGCTGGGATGGCTCAGTAGGTTAAGTGCTTGCCTTGCAGGCCCAGCATCCAACGATCAAGTCCTGACCCTGGCCATACTGAACCATATGGTAAACTGGGGTACTCTTCCCTTGTGGGAAGTCTCTAGTTCGGCCCCCAGCTTACAGGGGTGTGCCTCCCATGCAGGAGGCCCCCAGCCCTGTTCCTGCCCTGAGCAGCTCCCTGCCCACCAGTGTGGAATGAAACCATGTAAAAAAAGGATGATTTACAACTATGGAGATTGCTCTGAGACCTCCCCCTTCTCTCTTGTCTGTTTTTGTTTTTATCTCTCTCTGTCAAAACAATAAAAAAAAAATAACAGAGTCAAATTCATTGAGCTAGAAAGTAGAATGATAGTTGCCACGGAATGGAGATTGGGATGAACAGGGAGGTAGTATTTAATGGTTACAGCTTCAGTTGAAGATGATTAAGTTCTGGAGCTGGATGGCAGTGTAGCTTGCACAAGAATTTTAATATGATTAATGCCAGTGAACAGTACACTAAAAAGTGATTAAAATGGTAAATGTTAGGTTATGTATATTTTACCACAAAAGAGAAACAATGTGAGTTTGCAACGCCATTTTTATGACATTCCTAAATTTGAACTTCTAGCATAATGTTCAAAATGCCATTCACTAGAAAGATTTCTGTGAAGGCTAATATACTATGATCTAGCTATGTAGCTGTCAGATGTTCTGATTTAACAAAGTAATACAATTAACAGATGTCAGAGTATTGGTTTTCAAGATCATGCACGAGTGTGTGTGCATGCATGTGTGTTTGTTTATTGCTTGTTGGAGTAGTATAACAGAGAATGGGTCTCAGAATTCTGTTGTGTGCCTGCTTTTGGCCAGGCTTCCAAAGGCACCTCAGAATAGTCCTATAGCTCAAAGAAACACAGTATAAAAACTGCTAATCTAGACAAACTTAATGATTCATTTGTCTTTTTGGATATTATAGTTATATTATGTTGCGGTCTTTGGCATCTAATATATCAACATATAGAACCCATATTCACATTTTAGCAAGTTAGCAAAAATGACACTCTTGAAACATCATGAACTAATTAATAGCTATCAAAAACTAAATTTGAAGTTTTGGAAGTTGGTTTTCTAGATGAATTACAAACCCCGAACTCCTTTAAGATACGACAATAGCTTTCCATGGAGACTGGGGGCTATACTAGCTAGTGACTCATTCTTGATCTATACAACCCCTTGTTTGGGGCCAAGGTAAATCATTTGTCTCTCCAAACCACTGAAACATTTGATGATGTAAAATTCATGGAGATGTCTTCAAAATGGTGATGACGACTACTAAGTAACAATTAAAAACAAAACAAAACTCTTTCACCCACAATAAAAAAAAAATCAACAACAAAAAAAAAGGAAGAAACTTTTGAATCTGTTAAGTTCTCATGTTCCCAAAATAAAGGAAAATGAGTGACACATATTCAAGGACTAATCTATAATTTTAGCAACTTCATTATGTATGTGTTTTGATAAATCATATGTGCTGTGAGAGTTGTTTAAAACATTAGGTAAAACACTATCCCAAGGAAGCCGGGATGACTCAGTGAGTGGGTTAAGCGCTCACTTTGCAGTCACGGGGACCGAGGATCAAATCCCAGCCCCGGCCCGTATGGACCCATATGCTGAACTGGGGAGTGCCCCCAGTTCAGTTCTCACCGGGGTGAGACCCCAGCCCAGTTCCTGCCCTGTGCAGCTCTGCGCCCACCTGTGGAATGAAACTACATGGAAAAACCAATGATATGTAACTATGGAGCCTCTTCTGGGCCCTCCCCTTTCTCTCTGTCTCTGTATCTCTCTCTCTCTCTCTGTTAAAAACAATAAAAATAAATCTTAAAAAAGAAAAAACAAAAATAAAAAACACTTTCCCCCTGCAATAGCATCAGTTATTACTCTCTGAAACAATGAAATTTAAAGGTCTGTACTTTAAGAGCACTACATTACTCCTGACTCCTTTTTCTTGTGCCATCTGCCATATGGCTGGTTGGCCCAAATTTCTTAATATAGCAACTATATTATGTGATTTTCACCAATTAAATAGAAATGATATATAAAATGCTAATTTTTTAGTGATTTCTCCCTTAATCTCAACATAGATTTTTGGTACTCTCTTGTTAGATTATTCTTAGGGACAGTTGTAGGCCCACCTCTCATTTATATATACGTACATGATTCACATAGCTGCTAATTATAGTTGACAGTGGAGCCCAATTTTATGTCCATACCTAGAGCCCAATTTGTGGTACCTGCCTTGAGAGGCAAATGCTTTTAGTCTATTAAATATGACTTAGTTATTAGAAGTGCTATTGTTCATTCACTTGATTACAGACTTATGGAAGCCTATATAAGTGACATGGAGAAATCCCCTTCAAGAAACAGGAACCTATGAGGGAATCTTTGAACTTGGAAATATATCTACTTTCTGAAAATTCTTTGTAACATAGTGAGTTATTGAGACCCTCAGAATTAATATATCTAATCTTGTAACAGAAGCTGTCTCCTTTAATGCAAAAGTCCTCCACCTATAAATTTCAATACGAGGTACTTAGCTATGATGTCAGTGCCTTACCTGTTCTTCCAGGGTGTGGTATTTTATTTGTAGAATTTAGAATAGGATTCTGGAATGAGACGTATGCCTCAATACTGGATAATAATATAATTTCACATAACATCAATCCTGATCAGTCACAGTGTACTATAAGCAATGTCGATATTTTTGTTGGTGTAAATAAACTATTTTTATTGATTCATCAAATTGCCTGAGAGTGTCATTCCTTACACACTAAAGTTTTGGTTACAGTAAGACCATCTTCTCATATTATCACATGCTTATTCTAGCATGCAAGCTGATTGGCTAAAATAGTTTACCAAATTTTATTACAACCAAATACTATGTCTTTTGAGTCACCATGAGCCACTAGATTTCCCTGTCCTCCACTGATAAAAATCTAGTACCAAATCCAGAGCTTTGTGAAGAGGATACAACAGGTAAAATCTTTCCTAAGGTTTTATCTCTAAGTTACGAGGCAAAGTTAGCTACTGATGTCCACTGTCTTAGATTGTGTTCTTAAAATGCAAGGCAATAGCTTGTTAGGATACTTGACCTTTAGAGAAGCAGAAGAGATGATTCTGACCGCCCTTTCTTTCTGGACATTGAATGACTCTAAGAGTAGGGTACAACCAATATCAGTCCTTTAAAGAGTTGGCTGAGCTCCTTAGTCAATGTCCTTGAGTGGAGGAATCTTGATTTTCTCATCTTTCTAGTATTCTTCTAAGGTTCGGTTCTGGAGAGGTAAACAACATAGCATCTGGGTCATTGTTCTTGGTTGGCACAAGGAATTCAATTAGTGCTAGAGTGAGGTCACAAAGAGAAGGAAGCTTCCCCAAACCTGCCTGATGCCTTCTGGTCTCAACAGAATTTGGTTAATTCCAGGCAATATACGGCCAACTAGACTTAAATATGGCTTCATGTAAATTTACGAAGATAGACTTGTGCTTTTCTACACCCACTCAGCCCACAGGGCTGCTGCTATCATCTCTCCTTAGAGGGAGGATCTGACCTATTCTCATTCTTCCTACTGTACTGGACTGAAGCTGAAATTGTCAAAAACCCCAGTACTTTTATTCAGGAGCTTGGTGGAAAATGGAGTTTTGCTAAAAAATCTCATTCCCTTAGTTATAGTACATAATGACCTAATTTGCTATTGTCTGATATCCAGAATCTGCTGCCACCACCTTCCTTATTCTTTGTCTCACTAAACTGGAACTCAAATAGAGATGTTTGAACCTTCTTGAGGGGAAAAAAAAAAAAACTTTCTTGGGGGAAAGATGTCTCTACCTCTCTGGGACCAAATTAGAAATGGAGTGGTTACTGCCGAGATGACAAAGAAGTTTTAGAATATGTTAAAGGAATACAATATAAACTTTCTTCAAACCCTTCATTCCCAAAACAGCTATCGAAGAGCAATTAGAAATATGCGTACATAGTCCAAATACGTCAATTGTATGCATTGACATGTACAGTTTTGTGTTATATCAATTATACCCTGGAAAAGCTGTGTAACAACATGAGGGATTAGAAAGCTGAACCCAGCCCATCTACCACTCCGCCCCTGCCTCCCTCTTTTGAAGACTGACATTGATTTTAAATTCTGATTGCCTCTGCGTGGGCTCCAGCATCGTTATCTCTTAAATAGCCACATGCTAGTGGTCTCCTTTACTGATGCTTAGGGATAATAAGGTAGACAGAAATATCACACACTGACACTAAAGTGTGCTCATATATAAATATCATCAGCATAGAGGTATGGTTTCTGCCTAGAAGTAGTGATTGCTAGTGTTCTGTAAGTTTTTTTAACATCATTAACTCCTTAATCCTGACTTCTAAAGTCCAACAGATGGTGCTTGTCACTTTTAGTCCTTATTACAAATAAATAAGGAGCTTACTCAGATTTCTTAAGCGAATCTGCTCATACTGTTGTCCAGTAATGGTATGTTCTGAGAACTACTTTCTTGCTCTCCTTGCCCTATCCTTTAAAATAATCATTATGGGGAAGTGGGGATGGCTCATTCGGTTAAGCGATCACTTTGCAGCACCAGGGACTGAGGATCAAATCCCGGCCCCGGCCCGTGTGGACCCATATGCTGAACTGGGGAGTTGCCTTAGTTCCGTTCTCTCTCTGTCTCTGTCTCTCTCTCTGTATCTCTCTCTCTCTCTCTCTCTCTCTCTCTCTCTCTCATCAAAAACAATAAAATAAATAAATAAATCTTTAAAATAATCATTATATTTTATATATGGAAGCACATCCCCTCTGGTATGATTGTTTATGGACACACCATGTTACCTATGTTGTGTGTGTCAAATCATTGGCCTGCAAATCACATCATAGACCAAATGTACACCATTAGTGAATATTCATGTATCCCTTTTGTATCTGTAAAGTGCCAATATGATCACATTCAGTGCTTTAGATTTTATTAGATATGCACAGGCATATCTGTTCATACTCTAGTCTATGCCCTCTAAGGATTAGCCAAGTGTACTAGTGCTATCTCATTATCAGGGAGCCGTATAACTGAAGAGCTATCTCTGCCATCTTGGAATATGTCACCCAGTCATAAGACAACTCAGGATGTATCTGTTGTGCTGATTCCCTGTGATCTTCATTAACTTCCCACCTGTTGCAAGAATGTGGCTGCTGCTTGTTAATGCTACTACCCATAGAAGTAGTACAGCGCTTTATTCGTGAACTAGAACTTCTGTTTTTCTTCTTAACCCAGGAGCTCAAGTGAGGCACTCATAAATAAAAAGATTTCCATTGTCCAGGTGATTGTTTATTTTCAGTTTCTTGTCCAGAGTGAATTAGGATTGATCTTATTCTAGTTGTACCACTGACCACTAGTTATTTTTTAGCTCATCCAGTTTTATCTGAAGCTTAGCTAATGTTACTCTAAGCACAGTTTGATTGAAAATAGCTCCAAATGCCAGCAAACTGCTTTACAAATAGACCACTATTCCAAAAGTTAAATGCTATCAATGACCCATTCTCCTCCCGTAGGACCACTATGGGTTCTGGTTGACCATTTTCATCAGTCCAAACAACTAAAGTCATTGGAATTTGGAGGTTAAAATCCCCAAGCATAAGATCTATTAATATGTCCATTTAATCTCCTTTGTGTCCAAGTCACGTTCTGCTTCATCCTCTCATACAGCTGCTATATCACTTTATTAGTAGAGGACTGGGTCCCCAGCATCTTTCATATGTTTTCAGACTTTTGGCCTAGGTATAGACGTATATAACCAGGATGGAATTAATACCATACCAGGTGAAAATAATCTTAGTCTCCTCGACTTCAGACTTTGGTCTCCTACCAATGCTTATATGTGTCATTGGCATTGTTGACCCAATTCTTGCCTTAATAATAAGTCTAACTATTCTTTGTCTGATATATGAACCAGGATTAGTGTAGATTTCAGAAATCAGATTTCTAGCTGTACTTCAGAATTTAAATCTTTTTAACATAGCACAAAGAATTTCTGTTATGGGATGACTTGTGCCTCCCCACAATTCTTATGGTCAAATTTTAACTCTCAGTACCTCAGAATAAGACCTTATTTTGAAATAGGGTTCTTGCAATTAAGATTTGGTCACACTGAAGTAGGCTGGGCCTCTAAACCAGTATGACCGAAGTCCTTACAAAAAGGGGAACTTTGGACACAGATGAGCTCAGGAATAACTAGTGGTCAGCGGTACAACTAGAATAAATTAAATCCTCATTCACTCAGGACAATAAACTAGAAATAAACACCTAGATACCTGGACAACAGGAAAAATTTCAGGTGAGGACAAAGGCATAGATTGGAGGGATACAGCTGTAAGCCAAGGAACAACAAAAAATGCTGGCAAACCCCCAGAAGCTAAAACAGAGGTGTAGGACAGATTCTTCCTCATAGCTCTCGGAAGAAACCAACCATTCCAACATTTTGCTTTTGGGCTACTAGCCTCCAGGAAATGTGAAACAATAAACATTTGTTGTTTAACTACTCAGGTTAAGGTACTTTGTTACAGCCCCAGTAAACTAATATTGTGACCATGTGATGTAATTCCCTCTATGTGATTCCCAAACAGCACACTTACCTATGGTCTTTATTCTCATGAAAACATAATAGTCTAAATCAACTCTAATTTATATTATTTATATTCCTTCTTTCATTAGCTATTGTGTTCTTTAAGAAATGTATCTTTGAATGACTTACTACAGTACCTTAATGTTTGCCAAATGTAGAAAAACGCATGCTTCAATGTAAAATTGAAGGGAACATTTTTGGGCTTCACTGATAAACGTGTAACTACTTTTATAAAACCAACAACAACACTGGTTTAGATATTAAATATTCTTAGTGAAGATTTATGAAAACCTACAAAGTTTTGTTTATTGTTGAAATAATAAGAACACTTACTGGTTTAACAATTAGATTTTATGTACTTTTCATCCATGATAGATTTACATTTTTATGCTTTTGACATGGTATACATTTTTTATGAGAAAAATATAAAATTTAGGTTAATTCTGAGAGTATGTGTTCTCCTTTAATGGCTCAATATTTTTTTTCTGTCTGGCAACCTTATCCAGTTTGCAAAATATTCTATAATGTGAGGTTATGTAATTGTTCTATATTCAAAACAGTAGTTATAAAAACATTTGAAGAGATGTAAAGTGCGGCATAAGGAATAGAGTCAGTTATATTGTAGTAATTACTTATTGTTTCAAATGGTTACTAGAATTATTGGAGTGACCACTTTGTAAATTATATAAGTACCTAATCACTATGTTGTGCACCTGAAACTAATGTGACATTGTATGCCAACTGCAATTGAAAAACATTGTTTTAAATCAGAAAAAAAGAAAAAGTGTAAATAGACAGTCAACAGAAAGATACTTAAAGTATGTTTTAAATGTTATAGTATCATATATAATATTTCAAAATAATGCCTTACATTGTTTTATTATTTGACTTGAAATTAATATAAGGATAAAAATTAAAAGAAAGTGGATAGAATTATTGAATATAAAATAAGATTTCTGACATGAGATATTATTTTCTAATATTAAGAAAATAATTTGCTAAAGACATTAAACATTTAGGGTCATGATGCCTTTATTTATTATCACATCTTAATATTAGCTTCTCTACTATGAAACACAAGGGCATTAATGCATTTGTACTTCCTCCTCACCTTAAAATGTTGTCAATGACATCAGGCTTTACATTTTCAAGGTCTGTAACATTGTTATTCAATTCTGTAACTGTAGCCCTATGACTTCACACAGCCTCTCTATACCCCCAGATAGAGGGGATAGGCCAGAAAATAATTTAATATACTAGTGATCCAGAAAGAAAAGGGAATAATAGCAGTGGTGCTGTCCTTAAGAAGGGTTGGAACCTGACCCACAGGTAGAGAGGCCGGCCTTGGAGAAGAACAAGTCTACTTCCCCCATAGGGACAATGGAAACAGAATATGGGCAGGTGTAGCAGTAGTGAGAGCTTGTATAAAATCTTTTCTGGTAGCTTCTGTTTTTCCTCCTTGAAATACGAGTAACTCATCAGCTTAGAATGAAAGTGGGACATTGGAGATTTTAGCAAAGAAAAAAAAATTGGGGGATTAAGAAAAAGGACTGAAATGGTGATCTGTGAAATCAGAAGAATGAAGGACTACAGAAAGGTTTTGTGATGGCCCCAAAGCATCAGGGCCCTCCTCTGCATAAAATCCTCCTGTGCTTTCTCATCTCAGAGTGTAAAACAAAAACCTTATTCTGACTTCTCAGGCCTGCCTTCTGCCCCTTCATGATCTTCAATTTCATCTCTTAGTGGTGCAGTGCTTTTGTGTTTGGCTCCAGTTATATTTGTCTTACCAGTTCTGATGTCAGCAAGGTTCAACTCAGAGCCTTTGAATTTGCCTTTCTTTCTGCATATAAGTCTTCCTGCCCCACTCCCTCACTAGTTCACTGCTTCTATACCTTAATGTTTTGCTCTAAAATGACATCGCCTTGAGTTTTCTTCTCAAGCTCACTCACTCTATAGTTGTACATCACTAATTGTGTCACACAGGTGGATTTGGGGCTGCACCAGTGGGAACAGGGCTTCTCTCATGGGAGCTGGGAACCATCACCACCATGCCATCCTGGCAGTTCCAAGTCACTCACTCTAAATTCAAACCTCACTCAGCAACCTGGACACCCTGCTGCCTTTCTCTGCTTTACTTCACATTGCATTGATCATTTTTTTTGTTTGTTTTGTATTAATCAGTGACTGCAACTGTGCCTGGCACAGAGTAGCAATTAATAAACCTTTGCTAAACAAATAAATTGGGAAACTTTCAAGAAGATATAAATCTATTTTGTCTCATTCATTTATATCATCCATTGCTTGTTTTGATGAACAGCACACATTCATTGCCTGCCCAAAATGCATAGGTACCGATTTTGCCTTGTTAAATACACTTAATTTATAATTCAATAACACAAGTACATGGGGGACTTTGAAGATGTTTATATCCACAGAGTGAAGTGAGACAATAAATAAATAAATAAACATTTATCTAAGCCATATGATATGCAGAGAATGTTAGTAGCCTAATCTATTTAGTTGAATAACATTCTTTTGATGTTGAAAATATAAGCCTCTTATAAGTTAATTGTTCCATCTCTGAAAGGTTACATATACTATATCCACTTGATCTTAGCCAAAAGGCCAAGAAACTATAAACAGTTATATATATATATGTACTATATTTTAAAGCATGAATTTATTAGCCTAGAGTAACTTAAGAGCAAATATTATTTATTTTTGTATGTGTAACTGTCACATCAATTTGTAACATGTAATATACATCTTATAAATAATTATTACTGTTTCCTTTCTATTTGCTTTTATAATATATGTAGATTGACAACATTTTACAAACAATATTTTTGGCTGTGTACCCATAAATAGCAGTTGACTTTTCAGAGATACACACCATGTGAAGTATTATAGAAGGTAGCTTTTCACTTAAACTGACAATGATGATAGTAAAACTTATAATTCTAGTTTTTATTTTATAATCTAAATAATCAGTCTGGAGTCATCCTTGATTAAATTAATTGGATAGTTTTCAAGTTCTTCTCTATATTGCATAAAAATTGATTTTGTTTTTATAATCACAATAAAGTATAAAATAGTAGGAAGTTGGTATGTGAACATAGGAAAACTTCAAGTATTTCAGAGAAACTCTATGTAATTATTGCACAGCTATATTTAGATTGAATGTTGAATCAGAGTGATCAATTCATAAATCACAATGGATTGACCTATCATTAATCCTAGGACCATTCTCCTTCTCTTTAAACAAGCAACTTAGAAAATAATGATATACTTAAAGAACCATGTATATTTTATTGGAAAATATTTAGATACATAATCACCGGAAACAAATGTTTAGTTTTGCAGGTGACAGTGTAATGTGGCTGGGAGTCCATCAATTCATTCAAATTAATAAGTGATTAAAATTTCTCCTATCTGTCCAAATTTTATACATTTTTTCACAGTTACTCCTAATATAAATGAAATATTTATATTGGATTAAAGTCCTTCATTTACAGTGCACTCTCTTTTATTTTATTTTGAAGAAACAGTGTAAGAAGCCCTTTCAATTATTTTATCCTTACACTGACCTGTGTCCATAATTGCTCATGTTCTTAGGTGTTGCTTCCACAATCTTTAATCCAAACTTTAGTCCGTGTCAATAGTATTATGCCACCTCCACGTAGAAAAAAAAAAACCCCAGTAAAACCAGTATGTTTTTCACTTTCAATAAAATGTACCGAGTGGCTTTAAAGTGACCAAAATACGAATGCTAAAAACTACATGTAGATTTGAGTAAATATATTCCTTTCATTTTTAAAATGGCTTTCTGCTAGAATACTGGTGGGTCACCTTTCAAAGTTTGTCTTGAGGATTGTGTATTACCACGGTTGTATCTAGCCTGTTCTGAGTAACGCCAACTTAATATTTGGTTCTTTACATAATGGTTCCAAAGCCTCCATAGTTTTATTCTGTTTACATACACTCATTTTTAATTGAACTTCAAAATTTTTCTCACGATGGATTGTTTTCCTAACTGTGCTTATGTTTACTGACATTTTAAGTGTGGAACTTTTATTTATTTATTTATTTAATTAATTAATTAGTTAATTAATTAATTTATTAATTTATTTATTTAATTTATTGTTAAATTTGATGAGGTTACATTGGTTGGTAACAATTAGATAGTTTACAGATGTACAAGTCCACATCATATCATTCATGCATCGTATTATGTGCCCATCACTCAGTATCAGTTCCCCTTCCATCACCTTATATCTAGTGCCCACTCCCACCTCCTTCCACAACTGTCCCCCCCCTCCTCCCCCCTATCCTGGTAACCACCAAACCATTGAGTGTGTCC
>PVKE010036431.1:0-16407 GCA_004027555.1 Craseonycteris thonglongyai | reverse complement strand
TCCGGAACCGGCCCAGAACCGGGGGTCAGCATCCGGGCCCCGGGGGTCAGCGTCCGGAACCGGCCCAGAACCGGGGGGTCAGCATCCGGGCCCCGGGGGTCAGCGTCCGGAACCGGCCCAGAACCGGGGGTCAGCATCCGGGCCCCGGGGGTCAGCGTCCGGGGCGCAGAGGCGCCGTCGAGCCCGGCTCCGCGTGTCCTCAAGGCCTGGAAGCCGCGCGGCCGGGGCTGCGGAGACCGGGGGGCGGGCGGGGGGCGGCCGCGCTGCACGACCCCCAGGCCCCGGCCGCCCGCGGGGCAGGAGGAAGCCGTGACCCTCCACGGCACCCGGGACGGGGCTCCACGGAGCGGGCCCGGGGGACAGCCCCGAGGTCATCTTTGCAGGTGGCGCACGTGTACGTTCGGACATTTTTTTTTTTTAATATATTTTTATTTATTTATTTATTTTTGACAGAGAGAGAGAGAGATAGAGAGAGATAGAGATACAGAGACAGAGAGAACTGAACTGGGGGAGCTCCCAGCCCAGCACATGGTTCCACACGGCCGGGGCCGGGATTCGATCCTGGGTCCCCGGGGCTGCAAAGTGAGCGCTCAACCCACTGAGCCATCCCGGCCTCCCCCCCAGACATTCTTTGCACACGAATGTGCACGGGCTCCAGCATCACTTCTTCGAAGAGACGGTCCTCTCTCCAGTGACTTGATTTTGCAACCTAATAAAAACCAGTTGCCCACGAGGCTGCGTGTGATTTCACTATTCCGGTCCCCTGAGCTGTGTCACCTTCCACACACCACACACTCAGCCACTGGCCTCGTGCTAGGTCTAGACATCAAATGTGTCCTCTTCAAAATTCTGAGTATTCCAGCTCCTTTGCTATTCCACGTGAACCTCAGATTCAGCTTCTCAATTTTAAAGCAAGTCTTTCTGGGAATTTAATTGGAATGGCATTGAATCTATAAGTCAATCAGGTTGGAGAACACACTTGAACGGTTTTGAATGTTCTAATCCATGAACATGGCATATCCTCCAGTTATTTGGGTCATGATTATTCCCTTCTTCATTGTTTTGTGGTTCTTGGCCTATATTTTGATTGATACTTAAGTACTTCAAGATTTTGGGGGCGCGGTCATAAATAGTGCATTTTAATCCAAATTTGCAATTCTACATTGCAAGTATATACAAATACAACTGGTTTTGAAATACAGGTTTTATATTCTATCTTGCTCAACTGGCTTGTTATTGGGGGTTGGTTTTGCTTTCTTTTTTGTTAAGTTTTTTTTTTTAACATTTTGTTTTTTTTAGTTTTAGTGTTTTACATTTTCTAAATATATTTTTTTAATTTATTTTAATTTTTGACAGCGAGAGAGAGAGCTACAGAGAGAGACAGAGAGAACTGAACTGGGCAAGCTCCCAGCTCAGCATATGGTTCCGCAAGGACCAGAGCCGGGATTCGATCCTGGGTCCCCAGCGCTGCAAAGTGAGCGCTTAACCCACTGAGCCATCCCGGCTTCCCCCTTTTTTGTTAAGTTTTAAAAAGGATTTTCAATGAAGGCAATTATATTGTCTCAGTGAATTCCTTTCCACTCTTTATCTCCTTTTTCTTGCTTTAATGGAACCAGCGAGGTCTTCCAGTACAATGCTGAATGAGTGGTAGGAGTCGATGTCTTAGATTTGTTGTTTTCAGCACTACGATGTCAATTGTAGAAAATTTTTTTAGAAGTGCCCTATTGAAGAAGCTAACTCCTATTCCTAGTTTGCAGAAGTATTTTTATCTTGAATGCTGTAGGATTTGAACAAATGCTTTTCCACCTATCACAATCATCTTTGTTTTTTAAAGTTGGTCATTATGAATTGCAGTGACTAGATCTTGAATACTGAATCAGTCTCAGCTTTCTGTTCCCAAGGTACACTCCCATTGCCATTTTTTAATTGCTGGATTAACCAGCATTTTGTTGAGTATTATTGCATTTATGTTCATGAGGAACATTTGTAGTTTTTTATTTCTAGTATCTTTGTGTGGTTTTGTTATCAGTTAAGGCTGACCTCATAAAGTGAATTAAGATTACTCATCTTCTATTTTCTGGAAAAGTTTGCATAGAATTGGTACTCTTCCTTCCTTAAGTATTTGATAGAATTCACCAGTGAAATGACATGGGCTTGGATTTTTCATTGTTGGGAGGTTTTTTAGCAATGAATTGCCTTCTGTAATATTCAGGTTATGCATCTTTTCCTGAATGAGCTTAGGTGGTTTGTCTTTCAAGAACTTAGTCCATTTCCTCAAAGTTGTCAGATGTACGTGTGGTGCTGTTCATAATATTCCCTTCTGCTTTTCGGATTTTCACTTCATTTGGTTTCTGGTCCTATCCTTATTTCACTTGTATTCACTCTGGGATTGTTTTACTTTTCTTTTACTAGATTCTAGGGTAGTTTAAATTACTGATGTGAGACCTTTATTGTTTTCTAAGATTTAGTGCTACAAATGTTGCTCCAAACATTGCTTTTTCTCCATCACAAAATTTTAGATACAGTTTTTGTTAAGTTCAAAATGCTTTTTTCTTTCAATTTCTCTCATGGATTTGGAATTTTGTTAACTTCCAAGTGTTCAAAGATTTTTTTTTTCTTTGCTATTAGTTTCTTGCTAGGTTGCATTACAGTTTGAAGACATTTTGTACTTTAAATAAATTTAAAGTTTACTTTATGACCCAGGACATGGTCTATATTGTAATAGGTATATGAGGGCTGTCTGAAAATTATTAATGTAAAATGAAAAATACAGGCATTTATGGCTGGCTTTTTTCCAGATAGCCCTTGTATTATATATTGGGTATATTGGTAAATGCTTCGTGAACAATCGAAAAGAATGTGTATTCTGATGTTGGATGTTCTTAGATCTACTTTGTGGATGGCATTATTTGGCCCTTCTACAGCTTTGCTGAAATTTGGCCTCTAAGTTGTTATTGAGAAATAAATGTTTAAGTGTCCAACTAAAATGAGAGTATATTTCTTTCAGCTGGTTTTGCTTTTTGATTTTGAAGTTTCTTTGTTATATGCATACACTTAAGATTATCTTTGGTGAAATAATGCTATTATAATTATATAATACCCCTCTTTACGTTTTACAATTTTATTTGCTCTGGATAACATATACGAGCATTGTGTGTGTGGCGGGGGGAATCCAGCTATAAATGCCTCGTTTTCATATTACATGGCTGGATACTTTCTAGACAGCCCTGATACATAATGTCAGATGGTAGGTCAATTGGGAGAGACTGAATCAACTTGACCTGTATTTAAGATGGTCTGAGCTTTGATGTAGTTTTATTACGTTGGATTTCGTTCACAGATGTTTTTAAATATTTGAGGGCAGGATGAGATTGTTTCCTAGAGTGGGACCTGGGATCTCAGCGTGGGAATGTTCTAGAAATCTGCTTGTGCTCACAGCCAAGCTGCCAGCTCTCAGTGAAAAGTCTTACCTCACAGCCTGAGTGCTTTCTGAGTTGCTGAGGTCCCCTTTGCTTTGTCTTTCTTTCTGACTTCCAAGCCCCCCAGGCCTGTGAAGGCCTAGGATGCCTGGGAGGAATGTTTCAGCCCTCCTGACCCTCCTCCCATCCTTTGCGGTACAGCCTTGAGGTGGTTTTCATGTGTGTGGTGGAGAAGGGATGGTGTGCTCTCGGCCTAAAAGTACAGACGGCTTCCAGTGATTCTTTCAACTACTGCGCTGTCCACCTTCCCGTCTTCAGACAGTATCTACGTAGCACTTAGGAGAGGCCCTGGGCATCTCAGCAAAATCTCTCATTCTTAGCATTCTCTGCCATTATCACACTTGTCATACTACCTGTAAGTGTTCCGTGATGATTCACAGAAAGTTGGCTGGAAACTTGTCTGTAGTGGGGTTTCTTTGGGCTTCTGATGATATCAGCAAGTTGTTTCCCTGTGCTGCTAGACTTCTCCTCTTCCTGCAATTGCACCAACTCTTATATAAAATGTTGCTACTTACTAGTGTTTTGCTTATTCGGGTTTCTTTGTTTTCTGATTTTGTAGCTTATCCGGTTTGTTTCACCAGAAGCAGAACACAGCTGATCGATACAAACAGAATTTTTTGTTTCTGCCCTGATTAATTACAATGCTGTTTTCATACACGGGCTAGAATTTCCATTCCATTGTTCAATAAATGTGATGAGCGTCCTTGTTATTTTAAGTATATATATATTTCTCATTAACTATAGAATGTCAGTTTTTAGAACAGACTTCTTGAAGTCAAGAGAGTTAATTTCTATTCCTAACTTTTAAAACCATCTATGAGTATTAAACTCCACAGAATGACTTGTCTACACATACTAAGATAATCATATAGCTTTTATCTGGTAGTGTGGTCTTATATGAAATGATTTTCTAATATTAAGTCTTCCAAACATCCTAACGTGTTTCTATTAGGATCAAGTTCAGCTGCAAATAACAGCACCAACTGTCCCCCTACCCTCTCAAAAAAGGCCTAGAACAAGGTGGTTCGCTTCGTTTTGGTAAAATATACCCAGATGTTGGCAGTGTAGGGTGGGTATAGCAGCCTCATCATTATCAGACAGCCACGTTACTTTCCATTGCATTCCAGCAGATGGCTTCCATGTTCAAGATGAACCCATGTGCTAAAATGGCCACTGAAACACACCAACCGTCATGCGTTGCATATTGAAGAAAGATTAAAGGACACTGGGGGACTTTTCCAGTTTTCTTTTTTTTTTTTTTTTAAGATTTATTTATTGTTTTTGACAGAGAGAGAGACAGATACAGTCAGAGACAGGGAGAAAGGGGAGGGCCCAGAACAGTCTCCATAGCTGCACATCATTGGCTTTTCCACATAGTTTCATTCCACAGGTGGGCGGGGGCTGCACAGGGCAGGAACTGGGCCGGGGTCTCGCCCCGGTGAGAACTGAACTGGGGGCACTCCCCAGCTCAGCATATGGGTCCACACGGGCTGGGGCCAGGATACGATCCTCGGTCCCCCGGGTTGCAAAGTGAGCGCCTAACCCACTGAGCCGTCCCGGCTTCCCCACCAGTTTTCTTTTAAAGAATCTTCACATTAAACCCCTCTCAGCAACTTGTAATTTCATATAATTACCCAGAATTTAGTAGCATGATTACATTTAACTGCAGAGAAAATAGAGAAATGTAGCTTCTTACCTGGTCATGTTGTCATTAGGAAAAATAGAGTGATTCTGTTGGTAATGAAGGGATACTGGACTCACTACCAGTGAACTGCTACACTTAATAATGTCCTGGCTAAAAAATAGAACAAACATTATCAGGTGCATTTTGCTATAATTCCATTTAGGATTTGTAAATCTGTATTCATAAATATGGCTTGCAAGTCACTTTCCCCACAAATGTCATTCTACTAGGCAAGGATGTATATGGACTTACATCATACAACACAGGAACTTTTAAAATCTAAATGACCCTGGGTAGTAAACTAAATGTAAACCTTCCCTTGTGTGTGTATTCTTACTTTTTCTTCCTTAGAACATCAATGACAAAATTCATACTTTGCAAATTTAGGGGATGCACATTAACAAACTTCTGAAATTCCTTCTTAATCCAAGAATTCTCACCCCTTCTGTTAATCATCAGTCTTCACCCAAGGTATCTTGAGATTGTATCCTGTATAATGAGCTAAACACAATGACTGATCACTCAGAAATTAAGTACCTCCTTCAAGGATAAAGCAGCTTCTTTAGGTAAGAGATGGTTTCCCTCCTGAAGTAGAGCAGAAAGCTAAGAGTGTTTCAGGAATATATGCAGTTTCAAATCCTCATATTCCAAGATACTCCAAATCTAATTGCTAGGACCCAACTCTTTGCAGATTAGTGTTCATTCATTAGTGAGGAAATCGATGAGGTTGTGAAGACTGTAAAGTAAGCAAGAACTGGAAGAAAGATTTCTCACCACTCTGACTTTACAACTATATGTACATATCCCAAGATCACTTAAATGTGTTACAAAAACACCACGTAGATAAAATAAAGACAAGTGAACTAAAACTTGAAATGACAACAGGTAAAGCTGTACTGGGTAATTACTATAGATGGGACTAATTAATAATTGCACCAAGATGCTACCAGAGAATAAAAGTTCAGCTTGCTTTTCTGTACTTGAGGAGTACCAGTCCACTTTGCAAGTGATAATGCCAAGTCCTTGGCAGGGCAACTTGAATGAGGCTCACATCATGAATGCAGACACTGAGTATTACTCTTAAAGACCTCAGGATGTGCTTACTAGTCAGGGCAGCATGAAATGTGCACCATATTGATGTAAATGAGGGCTCTTCAGCAAGTAGCCAGCCCATAAACTGTTCTCTTTACATGAACAATGACTGGGGTTTTTTGTTGTTTTTTTTCAGACAGACCTCATTGTGTAACTAAAGAGGTAGCTGCCAGGCCCACTTACAAAGGGTACAAAATAATGCAAAATATTTCTATTACTAAAATGCACTTTAATGAGTCACAGTATCCTAGTAAAAAGTTGTATTTAAGAATGTTGTATGCAGAGAAATCCCAGCAAAATGGTATTGTATCTAAAATATCTACCACACATGGCATTCACAAGTACAATGCCAACTACACAAAACTCATACAAAGATAACATCTAAACATCCCTATGATCTTATGATTACATTATTTACACACTAAAAACAAACAAACACTTTTTATGAATATGTCTGTTATTTGTGCTTGAGTATTTTCTCCAATCTTTTCATAGAAGTTTGGAACCTGGAACATAATTTCCCTTAAAATAATTTGTAAAGGAAATTGTTTTTCCAAATTAATAACAGTGAAGGGAACTTTGCTGCTGAGGTTTTACCCATTTGCAACCCCTGAAGCATGGATTTAACATTTGGGGATTTAACTCCTCAGTCCGCATTTAAATTTGTCTCAAATACATGGTGTGGACACTGACTTCGTTTAAATGTGGTATCTCAAAAAGTATATCATCCACATTCGCAAACTTTTGGCAGCTTGTATAGACCTATGTTTTAAATTGAAAGAATGTGACTTTATCTTATCTATATATTTTATGCATTCAGAAATACCAATTTTTCCAAAAAATTTTAAAAGCCTATATTTTAATATTCTTTTTTGTCTAAATATGAAACAATTTTATGTTTGTATAATTTTTTATTTCCAAACAAGTTTTATGTATCTATTTTTCAAGATAGGTTCTTCTATTTTTAATACTCTCTTGTGCTCTAGTCATATATTAAATCTCACATTTTATTTCTTTAAACATATTAAACATATTTATGTTATATTTTAAAATTGAACAACAAAAAAATGAAACAGATATGTGATAAATCATGAAACATATTTATTTTCTTTGAATATAAAGCAAAACTGTGCACCAACTTGTAAATCCTATGTCATTTTCCTTATGGCTGTTAGATGCTTTTTTCTGTGTGCCGATGCATATCTTCACATGTTCCATTTCATAATCACATCTTCTTGCAGTAGAAATCTAATTCCAAAAAAAGAAAACGGTATATATTAGCAATTATATAATATTATTTTATTACTAATTAGTAATATGATTAATAATATATAATTAGTAAACATTTAATTTTTATTGATTTATTATTTTATGTAATTATTATTATATCTACCTACTCTGAATATTCTTCCAGATTTTGTGCTCTGGAATCAAAAGTCTGACTCGGTGTGATATGCCTTGAAGCATCCATCGAAGCAAAGCACAATTTGACATACACTGCACCAGTAAATGCTTTCTTTTCTTCTTCCACATTTGGTGCACACAACGCATCTTCTTTGTGGCTTTGCTTTCTTGCCTGTCGCAGGGATCCTTGCAATGAAATGTCTTTCGACCAGGCGTCGAGGTTTGGGGTTTATTGATGGTCTCCTGAAGGTTGGGCTTTCCAGCTGTGGTCTGTGTTGACAAGAGCCTTGACCAAGCTTATCTGGAAGTTAAGATGATCTATATCGTCATTTCTTGCCTGATATAGGATGAAGGCACTGTGGACTGCAAAGTTGAGTAGTCTCTTGAAAAACTTGATGTACCATTTCAGCCCTCGTTTTCTTTCCACTAAATAAGGCTGCAACTCTTGATCCTTGAGATCCACACTACCCATTGCCAAATTGTAATCATGCACGCACTTAGGCTTCACAACACTCACACCTCTAATCTTTTCCTCAATCATTCCAGCATCATGAAATGATGAAATCATTACCACATCTCTCTTATCCTTCCACTTCAATGCCATCATTCCATTACTTTCGTAAGCAATTGTCTCACCTCTTTTCAGGGTCTTGGCTTTCAAGTTTACAGGAACGTCCTTTGTAGATAAACTGAGAGTACCAGCAACATTTACACCATTCTTCCATAATAAAGAACATAGGTAAGGAGAATTATAAAAGTTACCCATCCATAGGGTGTACCCTTTATCAAATAATGGCTCCATGAGATGAACAACGGTTTTTGAACTTTTCAAGTTGTCCTCAACATTTATGTTGCAAGTAATATCTGAGCCAGAACCAGTATACACCAAAAAATTCCACAGATAACCACTTTTGGATTCACAAAGTTCAAATGTTTTTACTCCAAACTTAGCTGCCTTCAAAGGTCTGTACTGTCTGAAACCTAAGTGACCCTTCCAAAGCATTAGGGATTCATCAATACAAACATTATCATCGGGAACATACAAAGTTTGGAATTTTGACCTAAGCATTGAGATAACTGGAAATATTTGGAAAAGTTTTTTAGGTCCAGTAAAAATTCTCTCAGTCTTGTTATCTGCAAAGTACAAAAATTTTGATATAAGTTGGAAACGTTCACGTGACATCATCTGTGAAAAGATTGGAGTTTCTAGGAACAGATATTTTGTAAAATAAGATTTTACCAATGACTTTTGTATAATACCCATCAGTATAAATGTTCCCATCAATATATACATTTCCTCACATGTGACATCGTGCCAAATTTTTTTATAGGAATGTGGGGTAGGAGTGCACTTTGAAATAAATTGCTGCATGTATCTGTTTGTTTCAGTGCACAAATCTATAACTTCTGAATCAAATATATGCATAGGACTGTCCAAAATTGTATCTACCAGTATTTGGGGGCCCAGTTGTCCAACAAACGGAATTCTAGATGGACGATAAGTCTCACCGACTCGTTTCCAGGCAAATGATACTGGTGAAGATTCGTGCTCCTTGGATTCATCTTCAGTATCACTTACAAGAACCTCACCCTGCGTATAATCCTCAACACCAAAAACACTTGAATCACTCTGGGATGAAAGAGATGCCTTTTCACTGTCACTTTCATCCAGAAGACACTCAAGGTCTTTACCTGCTACACAAGAACCTGATGAAACACCCGCCATGTCTGAAGGGTCAGAAAGAACTAATTTTCAAACTTGATCACAAGACAAAGAAAATATTTCCACCCAGGTTATGATGAGCATATGAAGATGGCAGCTTCATACACACATTCCCAGCATAGAACCGAATGAAGTGTAAGAAAAAACCACGAGCCGGCAATAGAGAAGACACTTATGATGAATGATGCAAGTGCATGTACGCTGTACGTTGATACGCTGCTGGGACAGAAAATAGGGTCCGTACAGGTGTACGTAGAAACTGCTTGATAGGTTTCAGAATGTTGTATGCAGAGAAATCCCAGCAAAAGGTATTGTATCTAAAATATCTACCATACATGGCATTCACAAGTACAATGCCAACTACACAAAACTCATACAAAGATAACATCTAAACATCCCTATGATCTTATGATTACATTTTTTACACACTAAAAACAAACAAACACTTTTTATGAATATGTCTGCTACTTATGCTTGAGTATTTTCTCCAATCTTTTCATAGAAGTTTGGAACCTGGAACATAATTTCCCTTAAAATAATTTGTAAAGGAAATTGTTTTTCCAAATTAATAATAGTGAAGGGAACTTTGCTGCTGAGGTTTTACCCCATTTGCCACTTTCAAAGATTCTCATTTATATATTAGTGATTTTTTTGTTAAAGATTTATTTTTATTGTTTTTGACAGAGATAGAGACAGAGACAGAGAGAAAGGGGAGGGCCCAGAACAGTCTCCATAGTTGAACATTATTGCTTTTTCTACACGGTTTCCAGTATTGCTTTTTTTTTTAAAGAAGAAACGTTTTGTTTTTTTTAAAGATTTTTATTATTTTTTGACAGAGTGAGAGACAGAGAGAGACAGAGAGTAAGGGGGAGGGCCCAGAGCAGTCTCCATAGTTGACATTAGTTTTCCATATAGTTTCACTCCACAGGTGGGCATAGGGCTGCGCAGGGCAGGAACTGGGCCAGGAGCCTCCCGCATGGGTCCCGGCAAGATTCAGCATATGGGTCCGCCTGTGCCGGAGCAGGGATTCGATCCTCAGTCTCTGGGGCTGCAAAGTGAGCGCTTAACCTGCTGAGCCATCCCAGCCTCCCCAGTATTTCTTTTTTTGCTAAAGGTTTATCATTTCTAGATAAAGTATATCCCTAGCTTATAGCATGGTTTCTTTATACAGTAGTATTAGCTTCTGATACCTAAAGTTTTTCAAATTTTGACAATTCTGCCATCCACTGGTTTTATATTTTCTCTCATTAAAATCCTAGTGCTACTAAACTGTGAATTTCAAAGGAGTGTATTCTTTATTAATTTCCTTTATAGAATTTCCTCTTTGATAATTTTATATTAAAAATGACTTTCCAACATTGGTTTCATTCAATTTCCTCACATAAGTTTCTAAACTTATAAAAAGGCATGACAGCCAAAAAGTTTCATAGGGTTCACTGAATTCGTGGAGTTACTGTGTGTATTTACTGATGTTTTTTACATGTAGAAACAGCTTTCTGTGCATGCCCGCCCACACTCTATGCATTCATAAGGTTTCTATTCGGTATGTGTTTTCTAACTTATGAGATGACTTCAGTTGTAGAGTTGCTCTTCAATATGAGTTTGCTGGTATTTCCTGTGAACTGTCTATTGAGAGAAAGTTTTTTACATTTAATTCATCAATGTGCTTCTCACCTGCATGAGCTCTCTGATGCATAATGAGCTGGGACTTCCCGCAAAAGGCCTTCCCACATTCAGTGCATTTACAGGGTTTCTCTCCTGTGTGAGTCCTCTGATGTGCACTGAGAATTGACTTCTGAGAGAAAGTTTTTCCGCACTCATTACATCCAAAGGGTTTCTCCCCTGAATGAATCCTGTGATGTACAATGAGCTGAGATTTCCTAATGAAAGCTTTTTTACATTCACTGCATTCATAGGGTTTCTCTCTTGCATGCATTCTCTGATGTACAAGAAGCTGTAATTTTCCACTGAAGGCCTTCTCACACTGACAGCACTTATAAGGATTTTCCCCTGCATGAGTTCGCGCGTGTACAATGAAGTAGTGACTTCCAAACGAACGCTTTCCCACATTTGTTACATTCATGTGGTTTCTCCTCTGAATGAGTTCTCATGTGTGTGATGAGGTATGACTTGCTGCTAAAGGCTTTCCCACACTCACTGCACACATAAGGTTTTTCTCCTGCATGAGTTCTCTGATGTGAAATGAGCTGGTCTTTCCTATTAAAAGCTTTCCCACATTCACTGCATTCATATGGATTTTCTCCTGTGTGTACCCTCTGATGTGCAACGAGTTGTGAATTGAAACTGAAAGATTTCCCACATTCGTTACATTCATGTGGTTTCTCGCCTGTGTGAGTCCTCATGTGTATAATGAGGTATGACTTGCTCCTGAAAGCTTTTCCACACTCACTGCATCCATAGGGTTTCACACCCATGTGACTTCTCTGATGTACAATAAGCTGTGACTTCAAACTAAAGGCTTTTCCACACTGGTTACACCCATAAGGTTTAACCCCAGTGTGTATCCCTGGATGTACAATGAGTTGTGATTTGAAAGTAAAGGCTTTCCCACACTTATTACAACTATAGGGTTTCCCCCCTGTATGGATTCTCTGATGTACAATAAGCTTTGACTTCATATTAAAGGCCTTCCCACATTCACTGCATTCAAAGGATTTCTCTCCTGTATGAGTTCTCTGATGTACAATAAGCTGTGACTTCAACCCAAAATTTTTCCCACACTCACTGCATTTATAGGGCTTCTCCCCTGCATGAGTTCTCTGATGTGAAATGAGCTGATATTTCCGACTGAACGCTTTTCCACAATCATGGCATTCATACGGGCTCTCTCCTGTGTGAATTCTCTGATGTATAATGAGTTGTGAATTAAAACTAAAGGATGTCCCGCATTCATTGCATTCATGACATTGCTCTCCTGTATGAGTCCTCATGTGTATAATGAGGTATGACTTGCTCTTAAAGGCTTTGCCACATTTGCTGCACACATAAGGATTCATTCCTGTGTGGCTTCTCTGATGTACAATACACTGTGACTTCAAACTGAAGGTCTTCCCACACTGAACACACCCATAGGGTTTCACCCCAGTGTGTATCCCCTGATGTACAATGGGCTGTGACTTGAAAATAAACACTTTCCCACACTCACTACAACTATAAGGTTTCTCCCCTGTATGGGTTCTATGATGTACTAGAAGGTTTGACTTTGTATTAAAGGCTTTGCGACATTCACTGCAATCATGTGGTTTCTCTCCTGTATGAATTCTCTGATGTATCATGAGCTGTGACTTCAACCCAAAAGCTTTCCCACATTCACTGTAATCATAGGCTTTTTGTCTTAAATGAGATCTCTGGTGTGAAACTGCCTGATCTTTTCCACTAAAGATTTTTCCACACTCACAGCATTTGTTGGGATTCTCACTTGTGTGAGTTCTCTGATGTACGAGTTGTGAATTGAAATGGAAAATTTTTCCACATTCACAGCATTGATGGAATTTTTCTCCTGTATGAGTTCTCTGATGTACAAGGAGGTAGGCCTTGCTGCTGAAGTCTCTGTCACATCCATGACATTTATAGGTTTTCTTGTCTGTATGGGTTTGCTCATGGACTACAAGGTCTAGCTTGCTGTTGAAGACCTTCCCACATAAACTGCATTCAAAGGGTTTTCCTCTCATATACATTCACTGGCATATAAGTTGTGACTTCTTATTGACAATTTTTTCAGATTCATTACTTTCACAATATTTTATTCCAATAACAATTTGTTCGTGTTTAGAATGGAGGAATGGGGAAGTTGGGATGGCTCAGCGGGTTGAGCACTCTCTTTGCAGCCCTGGAGACCAGGGATTGAATCCTGGCTCTGGCCCATGTGGACCCACATGCTGAACTGGTCTGTGCCCCCAGTTCAGTTCTTGCCGGGGCCTATGCGGGAGGCTCCCGGCCCAGTTCCTGCCCTGCGCAGCCCTGTGCCCACCTGTGGAGTGAAACTATATGGAAAACTAATGCTGTCAACTATGGAGACGGCTCTGGGCCCTCCCCCTTCTCTCTGTCTCTCTCTGTCTGTATCTCTGTCTGTCAAAAACCAATAAAAAAATTTTTTTTAGAATGGAGGAATGATTCCTTTTGTACATGAAACCCATTAGGATTCTCTCCAGCATAATTACTATTGAATCCGTACTATATTTCAAATTCTTTCCACATGTGCCAAATGTATAAAGTTTTTTTCTTGAGGAGATAGACTTTGTCTTAAGAAGACATAGTGTTCCAAATGAAGTACATTCATGGCGTTTTATCATACTTCCCAGCTTGCCTTGATTTCTCCGATGCCATTCCATGTGATTCACAATTTCCCAGACTGTGTCTAGAAATGAAAATATGTTACAAATAACATGGCTCTGGTGTAGCATAAAATAGCCTTAAAATGCCATGTCAAAAGGTTATTGTTTTAGTGTCAGATATAAGATATGACTATAAATTAAATCTCAAGTGTAAATGTCCCCAAACTAAACTAAAAATGAAGACAGGCACAGGAACATGATAATAATTAAAGATCGTTTTGAGCTTAAAAGATCTGCATAATAGGTAAAGAAGATAAAATAGGCAAAAAGAAAAATTAGCAAAATATAGAGGGTGAATGGAAACTCTAAGCATGAGATTCATTTAATAAATAATTGCTGAATACCTATTATGTGCCAAACACTGCAAAGCTCAGGAGAAGCAGCAGAAAACACTGTAGAATAGTTTACAATCCTCCTGGGAATAAAGTTCTAATGAATACCCAGACAAAGAAATGAAAATAAATGCACAAGAAACATCACTGTGATGTTTCAGAATACTGAACACAGGAGGAAACCAGTAAAACATTCCAAAGAAAACAAAATAAAAAAATAACAACAAAAATATCAAAGATGCGTATATTGATCAAATTTTATAATGGCATCTGACTTCTCGTTAACATCACTAGAGAAGAGGAAACACAATTCAGAAATAAAGTAAAAACATTTCAGAGGGGGAAGCTGAGCAGCTCAGCAGGTTAAGCGCTCGCTTTGAAGCCCCAGATCAAATCCCGGCCCCGGCCCATGTGGACTCATACGCTGAACTGGGGTGTGCTTCCCATGCAGGAGGCCCCCAGCCCAGTTCCCGCCCTACACGATCCCCACCCACTTGTGTAGGATGAAACCATGTCAAAAACTGATGACACGACTGTGGAGACTGCTCTGGGCCCTCCCCTTTTCTCTCTGGCTCTCTGTCAAAAACAGTAAAATAAATCTCTGTTTTTTGGTAAGATTTATTTTTATTGTTTAGAGATAGATAGAAGGGGGAGGGCCCAGAGCAGTCTCCATAGTTGACGGCATTAGCTTTCCATATGGTTTCACTCCACAGGTGGGCACAGGGCTGTGCAGGGCAGGAACTGGGCCGGGAGCCTCCTGCATGGGCCCCGGAAAGAACTGAACTGGGAGCCACACCCCAGCTCAGCATATGGGTTCAACTGGGTTGGAGCCGGGATTTGATCCTCCGGCTCCGGGGCTACAAAGCGAGCGCTCAACCCGCTGAGTCATCCCAGCTTCCCCAATAAAATAAATCTTGAAAAAAATAAAAATAAAAATGTCAGAGGCACATGCCTCAAAATTTATATTGCATGTACCCTCACAGGAAGTTAGTGGAAGAGGTGCTCCCATTAAACAAACCAAGACAAAAGATGACACAGAATCAATATAGAAAATAATATTTGATAGGATATTCTAAGATACAAACTGCACATCCAGATCTTGAGTAAAACTAGTTAATGCTCCGGAGCAAGTCAGAAGGCATGAAGTGATGTCACGAGGAAGATGAAACTGACAGAATTACTGATTCTGCTGAATGAATGCACGCGTATGTGTGAAACCCAGCACACATGAGTCAGAGACCCCCACAGGCAGAAGAGATAAAGGTAGAAAAGGAAAAGGCCTATGGAAGACTTCCTGAGCTACATATAAGGAGCCCAGGGAGCGTCAAAGAGCCCTTGTAGAATGTTAAGAGCAGAAGTTTATGAATATCAGTTTGCCCTGCCCTATGGGTGCATCAAACTAAGATGATGGCTGATGATCTCTTCTTAGGGCCCAGGCCCCTACATCCACTACCAGGCATAGTGAAAAGGAGAAGAGAAGGTTTTCCTCAGCCAAGAACATAAAATTACCCTCAGCTCAAAACTATCAGCTCATGGCAGAAGTGATTTGTTCTGAATATTTACTTTCAGTCTTACATTTCTACCATCGGAATTACAAGATGACATAAAAGACCTATGTACACACTGTATTGCTAGCTGGTAAAATACATTCAGGTTCCCTGTGTTCACAGGTAAAGATTTCACTTCATAACACTTGTGGAAAAACCACGTAAGATGTGTGTTCATTCTTGGCAAAGGAGTCTTGGAGCCACGGAAGAAGACACTTTCAAAAACAATCAACTGTCCCATTGTTTCTTCAGTATAATACTGATTATGAAATTCAATTCCATTATTAATTTACAAAAGTGACAATATATCCTTATTTTGCAAATGTATGATATCCAATTTAGTTTTCTTTGCTAAAAACAGGTAACGAGTGACACAAAGTATTTTGCAATAGAAACTATAATGTACCTTTGTAGACATCTGGTTCCAGTGATATTCATTGACTTCTTGGTTTTGTTTTGTTGTCTGCTCATAAACTGGACTGGATCCTGAATTCTTCTAATTTCTTCTAATATCCGCCTACGGCTCTCCAAACATATTTTCGAACCTCGCCCCCTTTGGTAGAAATCATTGACAACTAAAACTACATTTTTTCCAAAGCCAGACAAGCTGAAGATGGACAACATGATGTAAAATTTAGAAAATGGCCACAACAGTGCACACTTACTCAACATCTGAGTGCCTGATGCTGTGTGAGCCGTGCAGAGCATTTACCTAAGAATGATGAGGAGCTGTTTTTACACAGCTATGCAAAGCTCAAGAATGATGTGGGGCTTTTTTGCTTTTGTTTTGT
>PVKE010036430.1:0-16403 GCA_004027555.1 Craseonycteris thonglongyai | reverse complement strand
AAAAAAAAACAAAAATAGGACCAAAAAGAAAGGCAAAAATATTAATAGGTGAGTTGTTTGCAAGCCATTCACTCAACCTTTTGCCTGCCAAAGATTTCCAATTTGAAGATCCCACCTGTACCAGCCCTCCCACACAACAGTACCTTAATTCCTCTTTTCTTAATCCCCCGTGTCCCATTCTCTCAGAGCTCTGTTGAAGCACTAAAAGAATCACCCACTGTTGTGAATTTGATGTCTTGCCCAAGGGTTCTACTATTTTAAAAATGATTTGTGGAGTGGTCCTATTTGACCCAAAGGAATGAATCTCTACTGAACTACCAATCTGATGGGAGTGTTTTTGACTGAGAAACCCATCTCCCCTTACTGAGGGATGTCTACTTCTTGGCCTTGGAATTAAGGGGCAAGTGTCTTGGCTGGTGAAGAAATGGCTCTATCTCCATCTGGTTTATTCTGTGAAGTTTGGTGGGTAGACCTATCATTGCTCTCCCAAGCCTTCAACCAGTTCTCTTCAAACTGGGACCCTGGGAAATACCTGCAACAGTTCCAAGTAATATTTTACAAGCAGAACATTGTTTTCAGCATTTTGGGGTAAAGATCAATTTTGTTCCCACACTTTCTTTATATGATCTTTCTGAAACAAATTGCTTTCTATTTTTCTGCCTCTCAATTGCACTCATTTGACCTTAATAGGACATTTCTCACCAAGTATATTGTCAATAGCAATACAGAAAGTACGGTAAACAGTACAAGTATTGCTGGATGAACAATTTTACATTTAATTTTCCATGATTTGGAGAAAATATAACCTGGGTGTCAGGGCGGGGGAAGTTGCTTTTTTTTTTTTTAATTAACTATGAGCGCCTCAAGGAAATCAACCATTCCCATGTGATGCCCCAATGCAGTGTCTAGCATAGAGCAGGTTTAATAGTTCGATGAATTGGATATCCAGTTGTTCTTGTTTTGCCTATTGCTATGATTTCAGATCCTCTCTGCATTGAACATAAATGGTTGGCTTTAAATCTTGACACATTTTGCTTTTTTTTTTTTGCAGTATTTATTTATTTATTTATTGCTTTGTTTGTTTTTTCACAGAGAGAGAGAGAGAGATACAGAGACAGAGAGAGAATTGAACAGGGGGAGCTCCCAGTTCAGCACATGAGTCCACACGGGCCGGGGCCAGGATTCGATCCCCGGTCTCCGGTGCTGCAAAGTGAGCGCTTAACCCACTGAGCCATCCCGGCTTCCCCACTTTTAGCTTTTCTACCAGTTGCCAATGAAATATGAGCACATATGTATCGTGAACTTTTTTTTAATGTATATATTTATTTATTTATTTATTTTTGAGAGAGAGAGAGAGAGAGAGAGAGAGAGAGAGAGAGAGAGATACAGAGACAGAGAGAGAACTGAACTAGGGGCACTCCCCAGTTCAGCATATGGTTCCGCACGGGCTGGGGCCGGGATTCGATCCTCGGTCCCAGGCGCTGCAAAGTGAGCGCCTAACCTATTGAGCCGTCCCGGCCTCCCCATCGTGAACTTTTTATCAAGAATTTCAAGTTTTAAACTTTTTTTAAAGGTTCTGAGATATTTAAAATCAGTTGGTCATCTCTGCCTTAAGGTAACATATAACCAATCTACTTCTCCATCATTTAGTAGGCATTTAGCCACTAATAACATAACCCCAACTCAAACTGAAATAAGCAATAGAGAAATGTATTATTTTGCATGATAGGAAGCCAGAGCAGGAACACCTTCAGGGCTGGGAGAGTCATTGGCCCACCAGTTGGCTCAAATTGGTGGCAAGACAGCTATAGGAGTTGCAGGCATCATGCCTACACATGCTAAATTCCAAAGAAGGAAGAACCATCTTTTCCTGTGGATCTCACAGGAGCAAGGAACTGTTCCAGAGGGTCCCCACGTTTTCCTCTGATTTGGCCAAAGTTAGGACACATCCACTCTTGGACCAATCACTTGCAAGAGGAATAGAATTTTCACAACAGCTTGGATGAATCAAGACACACCTTGATGTGGGAGTGAGACATGCTGCATGTGGGTGAGTCAGGCACCCATGTCAGACAGGCCCCAGTAATTTGTGAAACCTGGGTAATGTGAGGAGACTATAGTGGAACCATTTACAAAAGTGTGAGACAGGCGTCAGAAAACTACAAATATACCACTGGCACCCCATCCCTTCCAGGACTAATAGCAATGAGGAACCATTATCGCCTGTATTCGTTTCCCGGTTACTGCAACAAATTGCTGCAAAGGGAGTGGCTTAAAACACTAGGAATTTATTCTCCATGGTTCTGGAGGCCCAAAGTCAGGAACTCCTCTGGAGGCTCCAGGGGAGAACCCATTTTTTGCTTCTTCCAGCCTCTGGTGGCTGTTGCTATTACTTGATTTGTTACCATATCATTCTAGTTCTGCCTCCATGGTTACATTGCCTTTTTCTCTTCTGTCTGTCAAATCTTCCTCTACTGCTCTTTTATAAGGACACTTGTCATTGGATTTAGGGTCCACCTGGATAATCCAGAATTATGTCCTCATCTCAAAATCCTAAACTTAATTACATCTGCAGGGACCCTCTTCTCAAACAAGGTCACACGTCCTTGGTGGCCATCATTCTCCACTACACCACTCCAAGGCCTGCGTGGCTTAGTGCGGGAAACCCAAAGATGGAACTCTGGGGGGAGGGCCTTTCGAAGGAGCTATAGCCTTCAAAAGAGAGACACACAAGCCCACTGGGAGGAGACCAGATGAATCCATACCAGGCCTTAGGTTCCTGTCTCCCTTTGATCTGCTGGTGACTCCTGTTAGCCAAACCTAACCAGGCTTTCGACATGGTCCATAAAGGTCCGCATCCCAAGGCCCAGAGTGAGGAAGAAAAAAGTGGAGAGTGTGTCTGAAAGAGCCCATGGAAGATATGGAGCAGAGCATGGACAAAACTGAGACTCTTGGAGGAAGAAAGAAGGGGGAATGAGTAGTCTTAGTGTACTAACATTGTGCATCAAACTCCCAACTCAGTCCCAGCTCACAGACTCGAACACCTTACACCAGTTTAGACAGAACCTGGGCTACAACTTAAGTAAACAGTTACTCTCCTCTCTGTCTACCAAAGCAAGACATGTTGATTATAGATAATATGGAAATTATAAAAAAAAAAAAAAAAAGAAATTAAATGTCACCTACAATGCTACTACACAGAGAAAACCAGTGTTGATGTGTCAGCATACTTTCAGCATAGTGTACTTCGTGCGTGTGTGTTCAACAAAATAAGTGGAATCTCTATGTACTATTTGTAGTACTAGCTTCTTTTTTGCTTACAAACGTATCACAAGAATTTCCCCATGTACTTTATTCTTTAAAAATAGCATGATTTTTCATGGCTCTGTAGAATGTGTATTAGGTAGCACATACCTACTTTTGGTTCACCCTGTATATCCTACATTTGCTAGATCTTCCGGTTTTGAAATCGCCTGGGCCCCACTGCTGCCCTGGCCCTGCAGTGGTCACGCTGTCAGCAGTGACAGGGCCTCATCTTCCCCTCTGCCTCTCCAGATGCTGGCTCAGCAGCACAAATCCCATCCAGCACCAGGGCTGGCTTCCTGTCCAAGGGGCTGGGCTACTGCTCAGTTTTGAGCTTCATCGTCTTCCTTTCTCTCTTCTGACCCTACCTTCCTCTGAAATGCTCCCCAGGAGATTCCCATGAGTCTACACAACCCCTTGATTGAGGAGCACCCCTCTCCTGTAGTACCCCTTAATTGTGTGCATGAAATAAATTTGGGGCCTCCCCATTTCTCTTTACACCTCTCCCCATCCTTGCCAACGTCTGTTAGCTGTATCTTACAAAAGGGTCCCTATAGTAAGGTGTCCTCAGCTTAATATTATCCCCTCTCTGGATTTTTACAGCCATCAGGAAGTTTCTTAATTCCAGGGAGGTCAGGAATCGGGGTGTGAGGCAAGAAGCCCATGTCCCTTTGCTCTGGTGCAATCCTAGGCTCTTGAGGCTGAGACCTGAATCAAAGGTCATTCCTTTAATTTAAGGACAGATCTCATGCCTAAGGCCTGCCCAGGAGGTCTGAGAGGCCGATAAGTAGAGCTGACTTCCCTTCTATCCTCCCAGATGCCCCAAAACAGTGCAGCCTTGGGATGGGGGACCAGTGGCACTTGTTCTTTCCCCAAAGGTATCCACAGCCACTGAGTACAGAGCTCAGGTTTCAGAGCCTTTTCTCCCCAGGAATTCTGACCAAGCGCAGGACCCTCACAGCTGGTAGTCATTAACCAGCAATCAAAGTGGAGCCTCAAGGGGAGGCGGGCCTGAACATACTCAGCCTCCAGGAGTTGATAATCAGCCCCAAGGCAGAGCTAAGGGAGCCCAGCTGAAGGTCACCATATGTCCTGAGCAGAGCAGGGTGAGGCTGAGCCCTGTCCCAGCCACTCAGTCTCCAGCACAGAGGGGTTGGGGGGGCCCTATGAAGATGGAGTAGCTTGTCCTGACATGTCCCCTTATTCCTTGGTCACTTGTCCTTCTACTAGCATGGAGTCCATTGCCTTCCTCTGCTTGGAAACCTCACTGGATCTCTCAAGAAGTCAAGAGAAAGCTGACCTTGTAGCAGACTTCTAGCAAAATCAGGGCTGGTCGAAAGGTCTCAGTCAGAATCAACACTTCAGGTCACCAGGCAAACTGTGCATTCTGTGTCTCGGAGATTGTATGTGAGCCTATAAACAATTCAGCTGACACATAAGGCTTCAGTTAGACCAATTGGTATTCTTAATAAAACTAGAGGATCCTTGACTCAACTGAAGTTTCCTCACTGCTTCAGTGGAGGGTTATTATAGTCCCAAAGTCCCCCTGGACTCTCCTTTGGCAGGGCCTCCCCTCTGTAGCTGCCTCCTCTTCCACCCTCCCCAGCACCTTCCCCTCTTCTCCAAGGCTACCAGGTCCCAGTGTCTTTCCAGCAAACCCTCTCAGCAACCTGCCCCTCCACACCGTGAGGTTAGTCTTGTTCTTTCTACAGAGGGTGGCCTGAGTAGAGATGCTAAGAGCCCCTTTTCTCCTTGCCAGGGCTCCTTAAAGCCCCGTGAGCTCTGAAAGGGCTCCTAGCAGCAGCCAGCAACTCCTTCTTTGTGCCCAAGGGAGGGAGAACCTGGGAGGGCCAAGAATGTGTTGTTACAGACCAGACTTCCTGCTTCAGGTGCCCTCTGACCTTCGGTAATTACAGCTTCGGAAGTGGTTGGCTCCCCATCTAGAAAATGGAGATAATGAGCCCACTTGTTGGGGCTATTGAAGGTTTAATTGATTCATGGTGGTGAAGTGGTTGGCAATTCTGGCCAGGAATTTCATGGAGGCCGCTCTGTCAACAAGGTAAGGGGACCTGAAGTAGCCCCAAGGGGGGGAGCAGGCTGGTTACTGGCCTCTCTCAGTCCTGCTGCGCCCAAATTCTACGAAGTATTCCTAAGTGTTCTGCTTCCAGAACCTTCTGTCTGGCCAGGGTGGTCTATTCCCAGCTCCCTCATCTTGCCCCTTCCCCTACTTGGAAAGCCTTCCCCACATTTCTGAATAGTTATGTGGAATCATGCCCTGCTGAAATCCCACCTCCTTGTCAGCAGTCCTTATTGTTGATATTATAAACTCTATTGGACTCCTTTTTTGCGACACCCTACAGACCAGCACTTCTCAAACTCCCACAGGCACCTGGGATCTTGTTGAAAAGCAGATCCTCAGTCAGAAGATCTGGGATGGGGCCCGACAGTCTTCGTTAGGACCAAGTTCTCCCATGATGCTGGTCTGAAAGACACACCTGAGGGCTAGGCCATGGATCCTATGTCCTTTGCCAGTGACTGTCACACATCTTTTTAGTAGAATAGGCCTTTTTTCCTTCGCAAATGATGTTAATATTTCATTAATTCAAATTTATAAGTTCAAACTTAAAATTTACTTTTAAGTCAATCCATTACACTGATAAAAACTAAAAAATGTGAAATTGAATGTTGTACAGGACAGTTTGTAGTTTTGTGTCAGCCTCTACTTCCAAATTTATTTTTGTATTTTATTGAGAAAACCCTGATACATACAAATAGTTAGAAATGAAAAAATTTTTTAAATTATGACTCATCTGGAAACATTAGGATACTCTTCATCGTGGGTGATCTTGTTAAGAATTATTCTCCTTTACCAGGAAGGTTTAGTTCAAGTTCTACACAAAAGCATTTAATTTGGCAGCCCGGGTTAATCCTTTGGTGATTACAATGTGTTAAAATTTAGTATGTAATAATTGTCAGCATATCTGCGGTTTTATTACTATTTTAAAATAAAGTATACTTTCATAAATTAAATTTAAATCAAGTAACTGTATTACCCTGGAGCCCCTTTCTCAACCTCAGCACTATTGCCATTCTGAGCTTGCTGATTCTTTGTTGTGGGGGGCTGTCCTGCGTCTTGTAAGATGTTTAGCAGCATCTCTGCCCTTTATCCACTAGATGTCAGCAGCACCCCCCACCCCAAGTTGTGAGAATCAAACAAGTCTCTAGACGTTGCCAGATGTCCCCCATGGGGCAAAACCAGTCTGCCCTTTAAGAACCACCGCCCTATAGAATATAGTCAATGGTATTGCAATAGCTACGTGCAATGTCAGATGGGGAGTAGATTAGTTGGGGTTATCACTTTGTGAAGTGTGTATATGTCTAATCATTATGTTGCTTTTGCACCCAAAACTAAAAAAAGAAAAAAGAAAGAAAAAGAGCCATTGCCCCAAAGGCACTGGGATCTAGGGAATACAGTTCGAAAACTAATGATTTCTAGCCTCCACTTAGCACTCGGCACACATGCCTAATATTGTTACACAGGCCCCACAGCACCTCTTCACTAGGCTAAACCCCTTGTGAGCAGGACCATGAACGAAACTTCAGCAAACACCCTGTGAACAGTGACTTACTTGCTCAATGGTGCTGCCCAGCAAGAGTTTGTTCATTGATTGATAGAAATACTAGCATCTGCCCTGGCTGCCTCAGGTAGATATTTTGAGAGAAATTTGAGAGAAGAAATGTGAACATATGTTGAAAGCATGAGCAACATATAAATAAGAAAACTGTCAAAGTGCATTTGTTCATCTAAGTTTCTTAGCCTGTCTTCCCCCACCCAGGAATATGAACAATGAAAAATGTTTACTTCTTTCCTGAAATTTTCTTTATTCTCATAGAGTGGTATCAGTTCTATCATTTGTTAACTACAAGGCTTGGTATATTGCTTAATCCCTTGGAATCTCAATTTGTTCATCTCTAAACTAGAAATGATAATATGCATTTCATAAGAGAGTTTTGAGGATCACCTGAGATAATTTGGTAAAGTATTTAACCACCCAAATAAATCACAAAGGAAACACTGTTCATTCTGCCTTTGTAATGTCTTTCAATAGCCCCTCTCTACAGAAGGGGGGGGGGGGCAAAGAAAATATAAAGCAGCAGATAAGCTACATGTCTTTTTGACTTAGCTTTGGAAAATGCCTTTCAGTAACGGCACTCTCTACGCATATACACACGCATATACCCCTATCTACTTAGCTCCTCCTTACCATCTTGCATTCAGAAGGAAGTTATCTTTCCCACTTGTACACACTCTGTCTCTTGAATCTCCATAATTCCTTCAGTCACCTCAACCAGAAACCAGAGAGCCATTTCTTTTCTTATTGATAAGCTACCCAAGTTCTACTTACTTCTAGAAGGAGATTCTCCCCATCCCCTGAATTAGCTCAGGTCTCATCAGTCCTACTTGAACTATTACAGGACATCTCTAATATTTTTCCCACTGTCTAATTGCAGCCCCATTCAAAGCTCTTCTCCACTGCGTTTCTAAGCTGACATTTCCTCTCTCAACACTATTCAGTACTTTCTCAGAGCTTAGAAAAACCAACTCTAAGTGTCTGGGCAATGTGCTAGCCTCACCCTGGCTTTCAGCCCCCTCTCTGTCTCCTGGTACTTTACCTTCAGGTAATACCCTATAGCTGGTGCATTCCACACAAACCAGGCTTTCCTCATATTTGGACTTCCAACGCTTTCTTCTCCCTACTTGGTATGTTCATTCCCTCCCTGGAAACTCCTCTTCATACCTTGGTGGTACCCACATCAAGGCATTTTGTAAACATATACCTGCCAGGTAATCAATCAATGGCATCATCAAATGACATACCGCTCCCTACACTTTCCCTCAATATTCCTGAGAGTGTAATGTACTGGATAAATACGCTTACTTCATATTTACATCAAAAAATTTAAGCAACAGAAAAATTCTATATGTCATATAACAACACATATAACACATGTAACAACAAATGTTTAGTGTGTGGACCAACTTCCTTGGGTGCCCAATCACATCTCTGCTGGGGGTGCTGCATTCTGCCCTGGGCTGACATGTGAAACTGGAGAGTGTGGCCTCCACAGCTGTGGCCTTGCAGCTTCTTAGTTTTCTCAGAAATCATGTACACGTTCTCACTTGGGTTCCCATGAGACCCTGGCAAGTTATCTTCTTTGGAATATGTAACTCACTTCTCCAGGCAGGAGCCTCTCTCACTTGGCCCACGGAGGCCCACAGAAGATGCCACCATCGACCCGAAGGATGTGTCCCCTTTTATCCCTTTCCTTTCACTTTTCCAGCCTCATCTTTTTTCTTCTCCTCTTCCCTCCCTATGTCTTGCGTTTTGTTTTACCTCTAATTTTATATCTGCCTGATAAGATGGAAGATTTCTGTCATAAGAAGGGTAAAAAGATATGTTCTAAAATATCTACTGGCTAATGTTTATTGAGCACTTACTATATGCCAGAAGTATGCTAAGAGCTTCACGTGTGTCAACTCACCCAAAACTCACAACAAGCCTGCAAGACAAGAACTTTGTTTTCCCCACTTTTATAGATGACAAACCCTGACACAGAGAACTTAAGTCATTACCTAAGGCCTCACAGCAAGAAGGAACAGAGACAAAATTTGACCTGGATGTCTGACTCCAGGGCCCATATTGCTGTATTCCTTTCAGTGAATCCCGCAACAGTGTTGTGGGCTGTATTTCAATATCCTACTCAGCTATCTACTCCGTGAGGCTTCCTGACCACCTCTCCTTCAAAGGAACACGCTTTGATCACTGTATATACCGTACCTCAATGGCAGGACTCTAGAACTGTGCCTTCTCATCTTTCTGCCTTGAGAGCCTAGCACACAGAAGTTTGTCAATGTGGAGAGATTTTTCTAGAGACAGCCTAATCATCACGCATGCATTTTACCACAGCAGTACTCTTCGTTCACCTCTTCCATGAGCCCACTGACTGAAGCCACGGGCCTGAAAGAGATAGCTGGACCTGCAGAGGCTGGAAAAGCTTCTGATAAAAGGACACGCCAGTCAAGGTGAAGGTACCAAAAAAGCATTCAAGAAAAATATCTGTGCCCGGAACAGACCACAGTCTTCTTTGTCCTTCCATTGAACCAGAAGCTTCCTGAGCCTGAGGGTGGGCGTGATGCCAGACTTAGGCTATACAACGGACTAAAATAGTTTCTAAACAAAAACACAAGAAGAGCTTTCTGGACTGTAAGAAAAAATGCTCCCTGTAGGGCCAGTGTTGCCCAGACCTGGGGGTGAACTGGTGAAAGCCACATGGGTGTGTGTGAATGCATCACATGGGCCACGCCACCAAGCACATCCGAGAGTCTGTGGTGAGGTTTCTCGGCATCACCACATCCTGGCTTTGTTGGTGCTAATAGGTACAAAGCAGGGCCACACTCATGAAAAGAAGGCTCCCGGGCCTTCTAAAAACACCCCCATCTCAGCCCTCTGGAAGGAAGTCAGAGAGTGATGCCAGGGAGAGAAGAATAGAGGGTCAGGCCTGGAAACCCCACAGAGAGAAAGAAAGAATGGGGTGGGGGCTCTGCTCTGCTTGTCCTTGTAAGTGCAGGTTCCAGCCTGGAGAGGTAAAGTCAGCTGCTGGAGGAAAAGTACATTTGATAGCTCAGCCTTTGTAAGAGAGGAGAGTTGATTTATACCATTAGGAAATTGACTAGAACGCTGATCGGGATGCTACACTGATGCACCTTGTGGTAAACTGACCCTTTAGTGACCCGAAGATTCTCAGGTGGCACCGAGTCCACCGTACAAATCATCCCCTCCCTGTGTGACAGGCAGCCAGGGGCAGGCCGAATGCCCCTAGTCATCTCATTCACGCACCAATAGGTGCTCACAATGCTCACGTTCTGCCTGAGAGGAGAGAATTACAAGCGGCATCTCCTGTCACGGTGTCCTCCGTCTGGAGAGTGAGCATCAGAGAAGGCACTGAAGGGGGGAGTGGGTGGAGTGTACTGACAGCCCCACGTCTTTGAACCTCCCTGGGAGATGGGCCTGCTCTCTCCGGTCTCCTTTGTGTGATTGTCTGATAGCAGGCAAGAAGCCGCACCAAGCCTTCCTTTACCATTTTTTTTTAATTCTTCTACTTGTCATTTGTCTCTACTTCAACATTGACCTGAAAACATGGAGCCTTCTACCTTTGAGACGGTGGAAAAACTGGCTAAAATGTACACAGCCAAATTCTTACTTTGTGCTGGGTCCCCAAACCACAAGGGGATATCTTCTGATTCATTTATTATCTCTCTGTTTCTGGTCTGTTCTAAATGTCTTTTGATGACTAATAAACTGTAGGAACACATTTTAAACATTGAAGAGAATTGAAATGTGAAGAAATGGTTTTGAGGTGGATAGGGCTGCCTTTCGGATGAAGCTACCTTGAACTGTGGGCCGCTAAAAGTATATTTTAAAAGAAAGCTGTTAAACTATGTCCTGCTTAGGAAATATCCCTCAGTTTCTCTTTGAAGGAGACACTGAGGAACAGAGTGGAAAGAGCACTTTTATTTTCATTCCTGTCAGCAGTCAGCTCTTCGCTGATTGCTTAATAGATCTCTCAAAGATGGCACAAAATGCAGAATCAAAGCCTGCTCCAAAGAGCAAAGAGAAGGGTCCTCTTGCTTCAAGCTTTATGAGAACCGTTGACAGAGAAGGAACATGTCTGAGCTTGTAGAACTCCTGGCTTCACTCCTACTGCTGCTGCCATCCTAAAAAGCCAACCAGCAGCCAAGGGTACAAGATGGGGGTATTTCTGAGATTTCTCTGCTATTTTTCTGTACTCCCCACACTCAGCTTCCCTTTTGCCTCTCAAGGATGCAACGGTATCCACAAAAGTGTAGGTGGTGTCAGCGTCTAAAGTGCCCAATCATCTGTACAGTAAGTTGGGTTTCCTAGGAAACAGACTGTGAGATGGAGATTTATATGCTGGTGGGTTGCTGGGGTGTGCTCTCAGGAACACTGTCAGGGAGTGAGGGAAGCAGGATGGACAGAGGGAGAAGTTGAACTGTGAGGCAGTCGCAAGAGAGGCCTGAGCTCTGAAGCTGGGGTGGCCTGCCACACATGTCTCCCGTTGAGGCAAGGGGGCCAGGCCTTTGGACCCTCTTGTTAGTGAGATTCCCAGCTGACTGACCAGCAAGCAGCATAACCTTGAATAAGATAGCTCCCCTCAGCCCAGGCAATTCTTGAGTAAAGAGACTCAACTAGAACCAAGCCACCAGCAAACAACACTCTTCCTGCAGCTGAGGACATGAATGCCTCAGTCCTGAAGAAGGATTGTCGGCAATGCACCCCAGTGTCTTCCACAGGTCACCCCTGCGCACTGAGGTTTGCATGTTACTGTACTAAATTTATCTCACTGGGGGAAGCTGGGATGGCTCAGCGGGTTAAGCGCTCACTTTGCAGCCCCGTAGACCGAGGATCGAATCCTGGCTCCAGCCCCGGCTGACCCATGTGCTGAACTGGGGTGTGCCCCCAGTTCAGTTCTTGCCAGGGCCTATGAGGGAGGCTCCCGGCCCAGTTCCTGCCCTGCGCAGCCCCGTGCCCACCTGTGGAGTGAAACTATATGGAAAACTAATGCTGTCAACTGTGGAGACTGCTCTGGGCCCTCCCCCTTCTCTCTGTCTCTCTCTGTCTCTGTCTCTCTCTGTATCACCAAACAATAAAAATAAATCTTTAAATTTATCTCACTGGAAATGCCTCCTCCAGGATGCCTCAGTTCCCCAGGGAAACCTATGATTCATGACACAAACTACATCCTCCCCTGCTACAGCTAATCTTGATACAATTGATGCTCATTGTCTGCTGTCCACTCTGAATTTTCCTCAGTCTCAGCACCTCTGCTAGTCTAGGCATCTCTCCTGTTGGAGAGAATCAGAATCTCCATCCCTGAGGTTGTTGCCATGCCTCCTCAGGCTACAGTAGCCGTACTTGTCATTTTACTCTCACCACTGGTCGGGGATATCAGGAGACATACCCAGTGGATAGCCTGAGTGATGCACATAATCAAACCCATTGTGTAAAACCTGTCTACCTACTCCTGCCGATCAGGGCCTGTCACCCCGGCCAAGAGAGTAACACCTCTGCTTGCCTGCGGGGTTCTTAACTCAAGGAGTCCAAAGTGACCACTCAGCAGTCATAGCTTAGTAGACTAGAGCTTTTTCTGTGACTCCTGGTGCAAGAGTTTCTCCCACTGGGGCCCAGGATCTACACACCTGCAGACAGAGACTTGCAGGAGCTCTAAGCGTGCGTTTCTTAGGTGGATCACCGGAAGTGATATAAGCACAGCTCTTCTCTCCCACCCCTTCCCCCGCCCCTTACCTCCTGGCCCCTTTCTACCCACTGGGGAAAGTGGCCATTACTTCAGGCCCTAAAATAACGGGTACATGCTGCCTCCTGGAAGAGAGTATCCTTTCTAAGCCTGCACCTTGGCATTGGGTTATTCCATTATTCATTCAGGCTGGCAACTTCTGGTGGAGGGGTGTGTAATAAGATCGGCGAATCCCATGGGCATATGCCCGCATGTGCCCACAGCATGCCTCCCTCCCTGTAAAGTGAGTCCTTAAGCTCTTTGTGCTATTATATAGGATTCCATGTTCGTCAATGAAACATTCTGGAAGTGCTTGGATAGTGGTGCTACAAGGCAAATCAAAACCTGTAATATATGTACCTTCCAGTCAAGAGGAATCATTGGCCTTTGTAGGGTGGGAGGAGTCCAGTGTAGCCAACTTATCACCCATTGGTTGGCTAGTCTTCATGAAAGCTGGTGCTTTATTGGGATCTCGGTCTTTCTGCTGCGGGTCGATTGGACGGTCAGCAGTGGCTAGACCAGCCGCGGTGAGTACGAGTGTAGATTACTTATTGTATTTTTTATTGTTGTTTAGTAATCAGCTTTTGGGTTTGTTTATATTAGTTTTACTGTTTTTAGTTTATTCATTTCTCCTAGTTTTATTAATTCCTTCTTACTTTACTTCGGTATTATTTTATGTGTTTGTTTGTTATTCTGATGTGGTTGCTCTTTTCCTGACCTCCCCTGCCCACCCTTCTTTTTTAATCATCGTATCTCTTTAAAAAATGTTTTTTTCTTTAGTTACCGTTGACATTCAATATGATAGTATTAGTTTCACAGATACAGCATAGTGGTTAGACATTTCTAGAATTTACAAGGTGACCCCCTCCCCCCAAAAAAATCTAGTATCCACTTGAAACTATACAATTATAATATTATTGACTATACTCCGCATCTTTTTTTTTTTTTTAAGATTTATTTTATTGATTTTTGAGAGAAACAGAGACAGAGAGAAGGGAGGTGGGGGGAGCAGAGCAGTCTCCACAGTTGACAGCATTAGTTTTCCATATAGTTTCACTCCACAGGTGGACACAGGGCTGCGCAGGGCAGGAACTGGGCCGGGAGCCTCCCATATAGGTCCCGGCAAGAACTGAACTGGGGGCACACCCCAGCTCAGCATGTGGGTCCGCATGGGCCAGGGCCGGGATTCGATCCTCAGTCCCCGGGGCTTCAATGCGAGCACTTAACCCGCTGAGCCATCCCGGCTTTCCCTATGCTCCGCATCTTGTACTTTACACCCCCACGACTATTCTGTAATGTACGAATTTGTACTTAGCCTCGTCACCTCTTTCACGCAGCCGCAGGTTGTTCATAGTCCACGTGCCCCCGTGGGTGGGCTTCTAGCCCTCCCCGTGCTTCTGGATGGCACCGCCGTCCAGCGCGCAGGTGCCGGGAGTGCACGTTAATGTGCAGAAGCGAGAACCCAGGCTCACACATGTGACAGCACAGCGGGAGGTTTGGAGACACCAGGACCTACAGGCGCGGCTCCAACTTCCTCCCGCTGCTTAGCACGGGGCTGTTAGTATACAGAGATCGCGTCGGCTTCCTGAGTGGACTGAAACACAAGCGAAAATGTTTTGCTGTCCCGGGCCCACTTTGTGATTTGCGAAAGCTCGTTGATTAGACAGATGCCCCTGCCCTGAACTTTGCAACAAGGTTTAATGATCCAGGTGCTTGGAGGGGCTTTTCCTGAACTCCAGCAAGCAGGTTGTAGTTGGCGGGCTGCACGTGGGTGACCAGAGCAAAGTCCAGATAGAGGTATTTTTCATTCTCATCGTTTTCTGCCAGAGGACACCCTTCTTTCTCCAGCTCTTTCCCGTATCTTTTAATGTTCTTCACCAATCCATCCGTCCAGGTCAGCTCACAGTGGTTCGGAAAAGGACTATTTGGTCGTCTGAGGGCCAATAGCCAGTTTCGACACATTTCGAACGGTTTGCACATTCATCCAGTGAAAATTCCAGTGCTTGTTTCCTGTCGCTTGGACCCATCCTCTCTTTTCAAAGTTATTTATCAGCACAGACTTCTCAATGTCCGTGACCCATTTCACTTTTCCTGCCAGAATCCCGGTGTCAGGTGGTTGTCTTGGCGCGTCCTCCTGTGGGCGCAGCGTGCAGAGCAGCGGAGCAGCCCGGCGGGGCAGCCCCGCACTGCCCCCTAGCGCCGCTCCTGCCCCACTCCAGCACTCGCAGGAGGATGCAGTCCGCTGCCCCTGACTTCCGTGTTTTAATATCTGATCATGTTTAGAAAGTAGCAACATGGAAGTAGAGATCTAAGTTTTCATCCTGAAATCAGAGAATTGGCTCTTGAAGCTTAGCGGATCATTTCGCGTGTCACTGCGTTGCCCACTGTTGCATTTTCACATAGCTTGCTTAGGCAAACCACATCACAAGTTCAGTAGAGAGCGTTTGAAGGGTGGTGAGGAGCTACTGGAAAGCAATGGGTAAACTGGTATTTTGTTGAAGACTAATATGTCAGCTGTGACTAGAGTAGATTCAAGCAGGGGAGAAATAGAAGTATAGTAGCCTACTAGCCATAGGACTATGAGGTGTGAGGATAAGTGAAAAGTCAAGATAATCAAGGAGAGTAGCAGAAGTTGGGCACCTCTTAGGAGGTGTGGTATAAGGCCTACAGTGAAGGCTCAATATTATGTGCTGCCTTCATAGACAACGTAATATAGAATTGTACCCCTGAAACCTGTGTAATTTTACTAGCCAATGTCACCCCAATAAATTTAACAATAAAAAAATATTATGTGCTGCCTTGACAACTGGTAAAATTAGGGAAGTCTCAAGTGGCCACTCTGTAAGTTACCTCCCCACTCTGCTCCTGCAGATAAGATCCTATAGACAAAGAACATTCTTTGTCAAAGGGACCTGGCACAGTTTCTGCTTACTCCTGAGAAGTGGGTTTCAGTTCTCCACCGGCCCACAGAACCAATAACATCTTTCTGTGGAAACCGGGGCTATTCCACCCTCTTGATACTGTAAAGCCTGCCTCCCACAGCCTCTGGTTGTTCACTCTGTTCCCAAGTGCAACCCTGTGTGGCCCTGAGGGGCATGCAGTGTCTTCCTTTCCTAGGCTGTGAGTACATGTGACTGTGTGTGTATTTTCATTATCCGGTGTTGGATGTCCTCTGTCTGGCCAACCCCATAACCCTAGGACAGGAATCCCTCTCTCGTCAACGTTGTGAATGAGAGGAGGTTAACACATGGAACAGCACAGTTAGGGTGAGGCACAGTCTAGTTCTACATAGAGAGACAAAGAATTTCCAAGCTGGGAAAACCTATAAGTAAGGAAAAAGACCTAGGGACCAGAGTATCTGACTCTTCATGGCTTTTCCACATCTCACCAGGAGGATTAGAAAATTAAGGGTAGGAGAGATGTATAAAGGTAAATACCATTGAATAATTATATGAAAAAATTATAGAAGTTCTGAATGATGTTGTCTTACTCCAGAGTGGACTTACTTTTGCTTCTGAAAGGCAGTTAGAAAGGACTATCCATCTTAATCCAGACTTGGATTGATCCGATCTGAAGCTGCATTTCAGTCTTGCTGATGACGGAGCTATTTCTGGTTCTTCCTAGATACAACCTTTCAGGCATCGCAACTGGGAGTCTGAGATATTTTCCCAGGCCTCTTCTCCTTTGTGAACCCACATCTCCAATTTTTTTTTTTTTTTTTTTTT